>JAJONR010003188.1:0-54621 GCA_029582245.1 Solanum etuberosum | reverse complement strand
GGGTTTAAGCTTTAGGGTTTAGGGTTTCTTAGGGCTTAGAGTTTAGAGTTTAGCGTTTTTAAAGGTTTTTTAGGGTTTAGGGTTTAGGGCTTAAGGTTTTTTAAAGTGTTTTTTGGTTTTTTTAAGGTTTGGGGTTTTAGGGTTTAGGGTTTCTTAAATTATCTTACGCTTTAGGGTTTAAGGTTTCTTTGATTTTCTTAGGGTTTAGGGTTTCACAATGTTTCTTAGGGTTTAGGGTTTCTTAGGAATTAGGGTTTAGGGTTTTATGTGTTTTCAAGGTTTTTAAGGGTTTACGGCTAGGGTGTTTTAAGGGTTTTTTAGGTTTAGGGTTTTTTATTTTTCAAGGTTGTTTTGTGGTTTTTAAGATTTTTTAGGTTTTTTTTTTAAGGTCTTTAGAGTTTTTTAGGGTATAGGGTTTCTTTGAGTTTAGGGTTTAGGTCTCTTAGGGTTTCAATTTTCTAAAGGTTTAGGATTCCTTATGGTTTCTTAGAGTTTAGGACTTAAGATTTCTTAGGGTTTAGAGTTTCTTAGGGTTTTTTAGGATTTAGGGTTTATTAAGAGTTTTTTAGGATTAGGGCTTAGGGTTTTTTAGGTTTATAGTTTTTAAAGGTTTTTAGGATTATTTTTTTTTGGTTTATTAGGTTTAGGGTTTTTAAAGATTTTTTAGGGCTTTTTCAGGTTTAGGGTTTCTTAAACTTTAGGGTTTCGAAGGGCTTAGGGTTTCTTTAGGTTTCTTAGGGTTTAGATTCCATAGGGTTTAGGATTCCTTAGGGTTTAGAATTTAGGGTTTTTTACTGTTTAGGGTTCAAGATTTAGGATTTTTAGGGTTTAGGGTGTCTTAGGGTTTTGGGTTTAGGGTTTAGGAATTAGTATTTCTTAGGGTTTAGGGTTTTATATGGTTTAGGTTTTTGGGCTTGGGGTGTTTTAGGTTTCGGGCTTTTTAAGGTTGTTTAGGGTTTATTAGGGTTTAATGTCTAGGGTTTAGGGCTTTTTTGGGTTTTAGGGTTTTTTAAGATTAAGAGTTTAGGGTTTTCTTGGGTTTTTTTTAGGGTTTATGGTTTAAGGCTTATTGTTTTGTGTTTAGGGGTTTTAAGGGTTTTTAAGTGTTTTTATAGAGTTTTTATGGTATAGGGTTTTTTAGAGTTTATTAGGGTTTAGTGTTTAGGGTTTCTTAGGGCTTAGGGTTGAGGGTATCTTAAGGTTTAGCATTTAGGGTTTAAGGTTTCTTAGGGTTTAGGATTTCTTAGGGTTTCTTAGGATTTAGGGTTTAGGGTTTCTTAGGGTTTAGAGTTTAGGGTTTATGATTTTGGGTTCTTAGGGGTTTTTTAGCGTTTTGGATTTTGGGCTTAAGGATTTTTTAGGTTTCTTAAGGATTTAGGGTTTCTTAGGGCTTAGGGTTAGTCTTTAGGGTTTATGATTTTGGTTTCTTACGGGTTTTTTACGGTTTTTGATTTGGGATTAGGGTTTTTTAGGTTTAGGGTTTTTTGATAATTTTTTAGGGTTTAGGGTTTCTTAGGGTCTAAGTTTTAGGGTTTAAGCCCTAAGGTACAGGGTTGGGTATAGTCCTTAAGGTTTAGACTCTACTATTTAGGATTTTTTTTAGGGTTTAGGATTTAGGGCCTAAGGTTTAGGGTATAGAGATTAGGGTTTACAGTTTAGGATTTTTAAGGATTTTTAGAATTTTATAAGGGTTTTTTATGGTTTAGGATTTCTTGGGATTTCTTAGGATTTCTTGGGTTTTCTTTGGGTTTGTTTGGGCTTAGGGTTTAGATTTTGGGTCTTAAGTTTATGGTTTAGGCCCTAAGGTTTTGGGTTTAGTGTATAAGCCCTAAGGTATAGGGTTGGGTATAGTCCTTATGGTTTAGGCCCTACGATTTAGGGGTTTTTTAGGGTTTAGGATTTAGGCCTTAAGGTTTAGGGTATAGAGTTTAGGTCATATGGTTTAGGGTTTAAAGTTTAGGGTTTTTTAGGGTTTTTTAGGTTTAGGGTTTCTTTTTGGGTTTAGGGTTTAGGATTTTGGATTGTTTAGGTTTAAGGGCTTTAAAGGTTTCCTTTAGGCCTTTTTAGGAGTTTTTTTTTTTTAGGTTTTTAGGTTTAGGGTTTTTTTTTAGGGTTTAGGGTTTCTTGGGGGTTTCTAAGAGTTTCTTAGGGCTTAGGGTTTCTAGTTTAGATGTTAGGCCTCAAGGTTTAGGGATTAGGCCCTAAGGTTTAAGCTTTATGATTTAGGAATTAGGATTTAATCCCTAAGGTATATATGGTTGGGTATATCCTTAAGGTTTAGGCCCTACGGTTTACGGTTTTTTTAGGATTTAGGATTTAGGACCTAAGTTTTAGGGTATAGCGTTTAGCTTCTACAGTTTAGGGTTTAAAGTCTATGGTTTTTAGGGTTTTTTTTTTTAAATTAGGGTTTAAATTTTAAGGTTTTTTAGGTTTAGGGTTTAGGGCTTTGGATTCTTTAGGTGTAGGGGTTTTTCAGGTTTTCTTTCGGGTATTTTTAGGGGTTTTAGGGGTGTTTAGGGTTTCTTAGGGATTTTCTTTAGGGTTTAGTGTTTCTGTAACACCCCAGAAATTAGTAGGCTAAACTAGAACTGAACATGAGGGTTAGAGTCATGAATGTAACTCCCCATACGTAAAATAAAGGATTTCATGTTAGAACGTCAAGGTACCACCCCTCAAGGACCAACCATGGGCCCTTGAGGAGGACCCCTAGAAACTTTTTGGCAGTGACCAATAGTAGGACCCACGCCCCGTTGGTGGGTCCACACCCCATAGGTGGGGGAGTCGTGGTTCAATGCCCAAGTTTCCAACTCCAAGTCACCAAACCACGCCCAACCAGTAGAGGACTTATATTTCAACAATGGCGTATGATCCCTTCCTAATTAACAGTTCAATCATCGTAGCAAGACTAACGGGTCAAATTCTAGATTGGCACATATAGTTAGGAAAAGCAATGACCTCACAAATAACTGGCATATAGTTTCATTATCAAGTATCAATGTATCCGGTTCATGCTTTAGCTTAAGTCATGATATAATTTATGTCATGTCATATAAAGAACCCATAAAGTCAACCTATTAATGAATACAGATATAGCACAAAACTTGGAGGGGGATAATTTATCATAAATTATTGACCATCATGCCCTTTTCTCCAAAACTACTTTCACATTATCTGATTATATCATAAACAAGTCAGTTCAACAGAAATTAAAAGGTCCTTGCGGAAAAAGAATATAGGCAAGAAAACCCCAAGGAAAGATCTGAGTGTATAGCTATTCAGACTTCACCTAGACACTCACAAGCAGTTCATCTCAACCAACATAAAAAATTGTGCAATGTCCTCAATGCACTAAAAATGTAGAAATAAGGGTGAAGACAAATTTATGGTGACTAAGAACCGGTGGACTAACTCAAGGCATGTGGGCCCAATGGTGTAGAAGCCCAGTGCTTCAGCATGTACCTCTAGATCGATCAAGGAAGCACCATCACTAGTACCCCCAATCTCAAAGCTCCGACCATCTGCTGCCTAACCCTCTCTAATCTCATCTCCTCAAACTGAATCAAATCAAGTCAGTTTCCTCGAGTGCATGGCGCTCCCTCTTTACCATTTTATATGCAGACTCCTTCATAATATATGTATTAGAATGTGTGTGCTTCCCAGCCGCATATGGAGGGTCCTCAATACCAAAAAGATCCATCAAAACTTCATCTGTAGGGTCAGGGAGTGAGAGACTAGAGGGTGGGGTGGAGGTGGTGGGTTAGCAGCCAGTCTAGTCACTTCGGCTCGGAGCTTATCTAACTTCGTCTAAAAGCTCTGTAGATCTACACTCGGAGTTTTCTTGGGTCAGGCTAACATCCTCAACTAGAAAGCATTGATCCTCTTCTGCGTGGCCCAGCTTTTCTCTGCTATCGCAGTCCACATCCTCATCTCAGACTCCTTAACCACCAATCAGACCCAAGGCCTGAGCTGCTGAAGTAACTGAGTCATTTGTGCCTCAATGTGAGTCTATCTCTTCTCCAACCTATGAAATATGTAAGCTGACACTGTGAAAAGACCCGATGTAGCAGGAGGAACACGTGGTGTGCTAGTAGATGGTGTTGATATGGAGGTAGGAGTGGCATATGTCAATGCAAAAGTAGTGAAATCCCCCTCTAGCACATCTACATCTCTAGGCTTCTCTAAGGCAGGTATCACACTCATATCGGGCATGCTAAATTGAGAACCTTTTCTCGGTGCAGTCGGGTTAGAATCATATTTTATTAGCCCGACATCCAGAGTCTCAGTCACCTCTATCAGCGGGTCGACTCTGGCTATCATAGGCACCTTGGACTCCCTACACAAGCGAATGGGAGAGTAGTAGTACCCATAAAATCCCATTCATGAATCTCAGCAATCAATAGTCAAGTGAATTTAATCTCGTAACAAGCCATCAAACACGACACTACTACCGCCCGATCTAAAGTCAGGTGGTTATTCGTCATTGTGGGATAGTTGAGAATGAACTATGGACTACCAAAATTTGGCAATGAAATTTAGTGTGTCCTCCTTGATCGTGACTTGATGGAGTACCCAGTCTGCATCAATGCCTTGTTGTGCTATGTACCCTGATACCCATCATAGAAAATCCTCTTTTTGAGTTGAATCTTTTATCATATTTTTGTCGCATACCGTCTTCATCCGATAATCAAACTCAACAGTAGAGGTAGTCTACTCGTTGATGAGTGGTAGATTTACAATAACTTAAGGCCTATTTAGTTTAATAATTAGTGGCCTTAATTGCCTAACTATGTCATATTCTATTGATATTTTGATGATTTGAAGCTATGAAGGCTAAGGGACAAGGAAAGGATGAATACTTGAAAGAAAGGTCAGAAACATGGAAAGAAGTGTAAACTCTACACTGTTAATAACCCAACGAGAAGAGTGAATCACCCAACTGGCATGACCTCGCCCAAAGTGATAGTGCTCAACACTTTAATTAATTGAGGTAGGTCGGTGAACTTAAAGAGGAATGGTGATCGTCGAACGCAAAGGGTGAACATGCTGACCATCGCCCAAGGTGATATGACTTGGAGGAAAAGTTAAGGCTTAAAGGACGAACAAAGGTGGTACTCAGCGATTCGCCGAATGCGAAAGGCAGACTCAAATTAGCTCGGTGACTGAGGTTTAAACACTTAAAGCCTAAAGTAAGAGAAAGGCGAGCTAAGGAGCAAACAACAATCCACCGAATCAGCTTGGTGAGCCCGACTAACGTCGCTGAAGTGGTTACACGGTGAATTTTGGGCCCAATTTTGGGAAACTATAAATAGCCCAAAAGGAAGACTCGGAGTGAGAGACCTTTTGAAGAAGATATTGAGAATAGAGTTTTAGAGTTCCTAACTTTGTATGTTCTTGAGAGAAACACTCTTAACTTTGGGGTTTTAACTTTTGCTCTTAGATTTGACATATTGAAGTTGAAATCGAAGTGGGTGTTAATTATAATTACTTAATTCCATCACGTCCACGACTGCCTTCATGATAGGTATAATTTCTTTACTTTTTGTGATGGGTGTCTAAAATGCCATAGTCTAAGGGTGCAATTATTAGGTTGGTGTTGATATAATGTAGTGGGTATTCTGTTTTGCTCTATTTTATTGTTGGTCCATGATTAACGCTCAAACTACACCGCATCCAATACTAGGTGTAGGCGATCGTAATCTAGTATAAAACCCAACGAAGAGTTGGGGTCAAACCCACAGGGAGCGGTATAGGTTTGAATTCAGTTATGAAGTTGTAAAGGTGGTCTAATTGGTTATAGGAATAAAAATTATCGAAAATATTTAGATAAATCAAAAGAGGTGACACAAATGTCAGATGGGGGAATTGGTTTGTCAATTAACAACTAAAACAATTTGAAAAACAGGGGAAACAATAAATAGAGAGGACTTCTCGGGGATGTGATCGATTATAGGCTAATTTCGTTATATGGGTAATTGGAATTCACTAACAATTGCAGAATCTCAGTAGGTAGGCTAGACTATAGATGCAATAGCTTTCTCTCGAACAACTATTACGATTCAAGTGAGTTCTCTTGAACCTCGACAAGCTTAACAATATAAACAGCCCAAAACCTTAATTTATCTACTCTCTCGAGCTAGATAGGTAGAATCGAGTTTAGAATTCACTCTCTCGAGCTGAACCCACATTAACCCAATAACTACAATTATCAATCAAAAATCTTAGTTCTAAAACCTCTTTCTCAAGCAAGCCAAGAATTGTGGTTTTAGCCACACACCATAAAAAGGAAGAAATAATTACCAATTATGTTAGCCATGAACTAGGTAATGGTTGTCAAATCTCTACAATGCTCCAAATCAACTTAATTCAAAAACCCAATTGAAAATTCCTCAAAACAAAGTCTCAAAAGCTCTAAGTTCTACAATAGAAAAACTCAGGAAAAATTGGATAGGACTCAGCTTAGATTTCCAATTGCCAGATATGTTTTCTGCTTTTCAAAATTTAATTTATAGTTTCCCAAGTTTTGGCCTACATGACTGTTAGGCGAAGTAAGTCGATCATCGCCGACCAAGTTAGAGACGCGCCCTTTGCTCCATTCCAACGTCGGTTCGCCTTGGCCTTTTATCCTCAGGGTTCTATGATTTTAGGCGATCAGGATCGAGGTCGCCGATCCGTTCAGCGGTCCGCCGACTGTCCATTTCCATCGCCAAGTTGGTTCTCCACCAGGGCTGGCACATTGGAACCAAAGAGCCACTCAGCGGCTCGCCGAGTGGTCTTTGCGATCACCAGGATTGCCTTCCTTCAACTTCTTCAGCTTTTTCGCTCCTTTTTGCCCGGTAATGTCTTTGCCTTGCTCCTTAGCCTTCATTGCTGCAAATCAACACTTTAACATCAGTTTAGAGCATAAATTAGGCATCGAGGATAATAAAACTATGAAAACAAACCCCTAAATGAGTCGAAATCTCAGGGGGATGTGATCGATTATAGGTTAATTTCACTATATGGGTAATTGGAATTCACTAACAATTGCAGAATCTCAGTAGGTAGGCTAGACTATAGATGCAATAGCTTTCTATCGAACAACTATTACGATTCAAGCGAGTTCTCTCGAACCTCGACAAGCTTAATAATATTAACAGCCCAAAACCTTAATTTATCTACTCTCTCAAGCTAGATTGGTAGAATCGAGTTTAGAATTCACTCTCTCGAGCTGAACCCACATTAACCCAATAACTACAATCATCAATCGAAAACCTTGGATCTAAAACCACTATCTCAAGCAAGCCCAGAACACTAAGTTAGAATTGTATTTGTAACTACAATTCATAAATTAATACACAACTATCGATTAAACCCATGTTAATTAAGCTTTTAAATCAGTAAATAATAAAACCCATAAGCTAATTAAACCAATAATCACATGATCGCAACCGAAGAATTGGGGTTTTAGCCACACTTCATAAAAAAGAAGAAACAATTACCAATTATGTTAGCCATGAACTGAGTAATGGTTCCAAATCTCTACAATGCTCCAAATCAACTTAATTCAAAAACACAATTGAAAATTCCTCAAAACCAAGTCTCGAAAGCTCTAAGTTCTACAATAGAAAAACTGGATAGGACTCAGCTTAGATTTCCAATTGCCAGATATATTTTCTCCTTTCCAATTACAGTTTATAGTTTACCAAGTTTTGGCCTTCAGGATCGTTAGGCGAAGTAAGTTGAGCATCGCCGATCAAGTCGGCAATGTTGCCTTTGCTCCATTCCAACACCGGTTCACCTTGGCCTTTTATCCTCAGGGTTTTGTGATTTTAGGTGATCAGTATCAAGGTCACCGATCCGTTCGGCGGTCCATCGACTGTCTATTTCCATCGCCAAGTAGGTTCTTCACCAGGGCTGGCACACTGGAACGTTAGGTGATCTAAACCGCCACTCGACGCCGTCGAGTGGTCTTGGCGATCACTAGGATTACCTTCCTTCAACGTCTTCAGCTTTTTTGCTCCTTTTTGTCCGGTAATATCCTTACCTTGCTCCTTAGCCTTCATTGCTGTAAATCAACACTTTAACATCAGTTTAGTGCATAAATTAGGCATCGAGGACAATAAAACTATGAAAAGAAATCCATAAATGAGTTGAAATCTTAGACTCATCATTCCACCATGGATTTGGCCTAAATAGCATGTCGTCAAATCATGGGTTAAGGTTGCAAACTTAATCCAAGTTTAGATATTTGGTTGATGCTCGAAAGAGATTCATTGAAGTGGGTAATTAGTCTAATGCATGCAATTTAGGTTTGATGTCCATGATTTACTTGAAAGAGAAGTTATGGATCAAATCTATTTTTCTCTAAATCTCCTCGAAAGATAGATTTTGTGAGGTAGTGGGTTGATTTGTAATTCACATAAATGAGACCGAAAGGAGATTTTATGAATTGGTACTATGATATTGAAAGAAGATTAGTGTCATTGAAGATGACCCAGTCTATCCATGAGTGTCTAGAACTATTGAGCAACACAATTACCCATATGTGACATCAATTTCAATCCCCGCACCCCTATATTGTTTCTTAATTGGTTGAATTTCTGAATTTTTAGTTTAATTGTGACTCTTGATACAAAACTTTTTTCGTAAATTTGGTGGAACCATCCACCCATTGTTCTTAAATATTGTAAATGGATTGATTTACATTCTGAATTACATGATAGAATTCCTTGCACTATATCACTCTCTGTGGTATTCGACCCCGACTCTTAGATGGGTAATTTTATTGATGACGACCGCTTATTTTCTTAATGTATTTTAGAATAGTTTAAGCGTTATCACCCGTAGGCTGGTCCATGGAGGAACCGTCAGATGGTATGCTCAGATATATCAACCGAGATATCCCGAACTAGGGTGCTTAGGAGTGGGGGCTGCTCAACCTCCTTAGCTTTCTTCGACATGTTCTTCCTCACTGTTGCTGCGTAGGATACGTAAAACTCTCAACCATGGTAAAACTATTTTTCCCCAGAGGGTCCACCATCCATTCATATATGTGTTGCTTGAATAGGGCATGTATCTCTGGCGTAGTATGAAGGCTCCCAATCAGTACTCACAGCTCCTCAGTGATTGGCAGATTGTGCCTTTGTCTTTCTGACAGATTGCCAGCTGGAATAAGTCGAGCATGCCATGTACACACCACCAGTTGGGCTGCCCTAATACTCGTAACAGTTATGAGGGTAACGCAGGTTATGCTACCTCTTCTCCGGACTATGAAGAGCCGGAGAAGGACTCTAATCCGGATTGGAACCGGAGTCTGACCTTCACTAAGAATGTTTGCTATCATCTCCTGAAGCTTGTTCCCCCTCATCCGACTGGGGAGAAGAAGGTGATGTGGGTGAGGCAACATTGACCGGCTCTAGAACCATTTTCATTTGTCTTGATTGTGTCCGAGTGGTTCGGGGCTCGATGAGATAATCAGTCTCCAAGTTAAAGTGTACCTCGGACCAACTATGTTCTTCCTCGGATGATTGGTCACAAAGTCGATAATTGAATGGAGTCCCGACCCTCTTAGACGGTGTAGTGGATTTGCCCCCATGTTTTGGCATTGTACCTATGAGGTAACTTTTAGTAACAAGAAAGTACAAAAAGAAAGCAAAGAAACTAAAAAAATTCGAAGAAAAACAATTAACAAAATTACTGGCAGTGCACTGTTTTTGGATCTATGAAAGGGTTCCTACGAAATGTAGAAGGTTTTACGGGCCGTTGGTCCCTGTCATAGAAAGTAAGGCATAAAAACATGCTTAGAAGTTAGAACTACGAACTGCCAGTATGGTCCATCAAAATTTCTACAGACCGTAGGTCAATCCATAGTTTCATGTCTTAGCTACTGGAATTTATATTATTGGGACTACGAGGCTAATCTATGAGCCGTAGAAATTTATACATAAAGTAGCCATGATCATAGTCCCCACTAAAATTTCAAATTTTATTTCATTTATATACAATTCATATCTACGGTTCGTAGTGGTTTCTATGACCTATAGATAGTACTTGTACTAGTCATGGTTAAAAAATTTGATCACTGGACCCTAAGGCTTGTCTACGAAAGGCAACTACGGACCATAGAAAATTCAATGATCCATAGAAGACCTTCATAATTGACAAATTCCTAGGTAAGTGTCTCCATTCAACACGACCACTAAAAATTTACCTACTAACATCCCAACCTAAGCAGTTCAAAATGTAAACACATTCATTTACTCAAAAACAACTCAAAAATACTATCATCCCTAAGGTTTATCACAAATTTAAAATAATCAAACGAACCTTTAAACCCTAGTTCAAGATTCATCAACCAAATTCGACCAAATTTAGGTAGTTTATGGATTAAAATCCATAGTGTATGAGTTAATAGTTATGAGGTTTCGATTTCTTCTTTCTGACCGCAACTTCTTTCTTTTTTGGCAGTGAATTTTTGGGACTATTTTGGATGAGGGAACAGTGGGTTATTGAGAAGGTAAAGTGATGGAAATTATTGAATGGTGGTAAAGGAGTGATTGTGGGATGGGTTTTGTGATTTTGGGAAAGAGAAGGGATTGTAACGGTTGGGAGGGGGGGATGAATTGAAAATGGGGGAAAAATTCAAAGAATGTGGCTTTTAAAATGCCTTTTAGGTCGTGGGTCGGGTCAGTATATTTAAAGTTACTGGCATTCACCAAATCCTGTCCACGGATAATAGCAACCTCTATGATCCATAGAAGGCTTTCGTAGTTCGACTCAACACTTAGAAAATTTGAGAAACATACCTGGAGTCTACGAGTACAGACTATGGACCGTAGAAATTTCTATGGTTTGTACTACGCACTCATAGACCTAAAGCTGCAACTATACTGAAACTTAGGTTTCTACTACCAGCATCTACGATTCGTCGAATAAACTATGACTCATAGGTGGGACCCGTAGAACAAGTCCTTTATGAATATATCTATCCCAGATTCTATGAAAAGTGTCTACGGTCCGTAGAATTTTCAACGACTCGTAGAACCCATCCGTAGAAAACTTCTACACTTAAATTTTTCCAGATTTTTCTTATGATCCCTGCACATGTAACAACCATCGGGCTTTCCTTTCCTTTTTCTTGACATTATTTTGACATGGACCCTAAATTAGCCTAAACTAGCATATAACTCAAAACTAATAGGGAAAATGCAAAAAGAAACCAAACTAAACATCTTGGGTTGCCTCCCAAGCAACGATTGTTTTAAAATCGCGGCACAACGCTGGCTCCTTGATTACTTAGACTTCATCAACAGCCCAATCTTCAATCACCTTGACTTCTTCCGTATTTCCCATGTAGCGCTTTATCCTTTTCCCATTCACTTTGAAACACTTTCCCTCATCATTCTCTAATTCAACCGCTCCATATGAAAATGCTTGAACTACTCGGAACGGTCTCAGCCATTTTGACTTGAGTTTGCTAGGAAATAAGTGCAGCCTTGAGTTGACTAGGAGAACCAAATCTCCGGGTGCAAATTCTCATTTTTCAATCTTCTGGTCATGATACTTCTTCATTCTCTCTTTGCAAAAGGCTGAACTTTCATATGCTTTTAGAAGAAACTCATCAAATTCATTTATCTCATTCAACCTCTGAATTGATGCAGCACCCCAATCTAAATTAAGCTTCTTGAGTGCCACATGGATTTGTGTTCTAGCTCAATAGGCATATGACAAGATTTCCCAAACACAAGTTGGTAGGGAGACATACCTATGGGATTCTTTAATGCAGATCGATATCCCGATAAAGCTACATCAAGCTTTCTTCACCAATCCATTTTGTTTGCATTCACAATCTTTGTCGGGATTTGTTTGATTTCTTTATTTAAAACTTCAACTTACCCACTAGACATCGGATAATAAGTATTTGCTACGCTATGTCGAACACCATATTTCTCAAGCAACACCTTGAACAACTTATTACAAAAGTGAGAACCTTTATCGCTGATTATTTTCCTTGGTATTCCAAATCTAGAGAAAATATTTGTTTTAAGGAATGTGGTGACACTCTTTCCTTCATTATTTAAAAGCGCAACAGCTTCAACCCATTTAGACACATAGTCAACCGCCACAAGTATATACTTCATCCCATTCAAACTCACAAAGGGACCCATAAATTCAATGCCCCAAACATCGAACAATCCAATCAACATAATCATAGTAAGTGGGAGTTCATGTTTCCTTGAAATACATCCTTCTCTTTGAAAACAATCACAAGACTTGACGAAATCATGAGCATCTTGGTGAAAGGTAAGCTAGTAATGCTTACATTGTAAGATTTTGTAGGCAGTCCGGATACCACTATAATGCCCTCAAACCAGAGACGAGTGGCAAGATTCCAATATACTCATCATCTCAACCTCGTGAATACAGCGATGAATAATTCCATCAGCACAAACACGAAACAAGTATGGCTCTTTCCAAAAATACCTTTTCACATCAGACATGAATTTTCTGCATTAGTGAAAAGACAAATCTGAGGGTACCACATCACTCACTAAATAATTAGCAAAATCTACGAACCATGGAATTAGATCATAAGAAGCAACCAAGACTTGCTCATCTAGAAAAGTATCATTTATCTCAACCTCATCAGCCCTTTTCAACATTGCTTCTTCTTCTAATCTGGACAAGTGATCAGCAACTTGATTTTCAATCTTTTTTCTGTCTCTAACATTGAAGTCACATTCATGCAACAATATCACCAAAGAAATCAGTCTTGGTTTAGCATCATTCTTTGCCATAAGATACTTCAATGCTGCATGGTCAATGTGCACAATGACTTTGGTGCCAAGCAAGTAGGATCTAAATTTCTTGAATGCGAAGATTACAACAAGCAATTCTTATTTAGTGATGGTGTAGTTCCTTTGAGCATTAAGGGATTTGCTAGCATAGTATATGGGATGAAGAATATTCTTACGCCTTTACCCTAACGCTACTCCAAGCTCCACCCCACTCGTATCACACATAAATTCAAATGGTTGTCGCCAATTCGGTGAAATAATGATAGGTGCAGAAATCAACTTATGTTTCAACCCTTCAAACGCTTTCACACAAGCTTCATCAAACTCGAACGTCGTCTCCTTCTCAAGTAGCTTGTATAATGGGTGCGCTATCTTGGAGAATTATTTGATTAATCATCAACAAAAGCTAGCAGATCCCAAAAATCTTCTAACACCGTTCACAGAGATAGGTAGGGGCATTTTTCAATCACCTTAATTTTAGCTTGATCCACTTCAATGCCTTTGTTGGAGATCTGATGACCAAGAACTATGCTTTTTTTCACCATAAAGTGACACTTCTCCCAGTTTAGCACACGATTGCACTCTTCACACCATTTTTAGTACATCACCTAGATAAGCCAAATAATTACCACACGAGTCACCTACGATAGAAAATCATGCATGAATACCTCAATAGTCTCTTCTACCATGTCAGAGAATATGGACATCATGCAACATTGAAAAGTCGTTGGTACATTCCATAACTCGAATGGCATCCTCTTGAACGCAAACGTCTGATATAGCAAGTGAAAATGCTCTTATCTTGGTCTTCAGAGGTGATAGAAATTTAATTGTAGCCTGAATACCCATTAAGAAAATAGTACCATGCTTACTCGCCAGAAGATCCAACATCTTATACATGAACGACATTGGGAAGTGATCTTTTTCCTGTTCATGCATTCAACTTGCGATTATCCATTCATACTCTCCAACCAGAGACTGGCCTCATAGGAATGAGATCATTTTTTGCATTTGGAACCAAAGTGATTCCACCCTTCTTAGGCACACCCTGAACATGGCTTACCCATTTACTGTCAGCGATAGGATAAACCATTCCAGCATTTAACCACTTGATGAGTTCCTTCTTGACGACTTCTTACATAGGTGGATTAAGTCACCTTTGGTGCTCGATGCTAGGTTTGTAATCAGGCATGACTTGAATTTTATGATAATAAATGTCTGGTGGAATACCTATGATGTCAGAATGGTCCAACCAATCTCTCTTTTGAATCGCGTCAACAAAATATCAAAGATTCTACTTGTCTTTCATCCAGATATGTAGCGATATTGACTGACAAGGTATTTTTTTTGCCCCAAAAACACGTACCGCAAGTGATATAGAAGAGCTTTGAGCTCTAATTTTTTAGGCTAATCAATGGATAGTTTTGCAGATAGGGTCGCCCTATTCTTCATATCCAAATCAAGCTTTTTTGGTGCATAACTAAACTTTCTGATTCCATCAAGTGCATTAACCATCTCATCATAATCCTCAATGTACTCTCCATCAAAATTCATGATCACTGTTGCTAGCACCTAAACATTTAATCTTTCTTCAATTGGCACTTCTGGTTGCTCTTCAATAATCAAGTTCAAACGGACACCACTTTCAGATCACTTTGATGCTTCATTGGCTTACAGATGTTGAAAGTTACCTATTTATTATTCAGTTTGAACTTCATCTGCCCTTTCTCCATATCAACTAAAGCACGCCTAGTTGAAATAAATGGTCTCCCTAATATGATGGACACTTCAAAGTCAACCACACAGTCCAGAATCACAAAGTCCATAGGGAATATGAAAGCCTCAACCTTAACCAGAACATTATGAAGGAGACAAATTGGTTTCTTGATGGTGTGATCAGCCATAAGTAGCCACATTGTAGTCAGTTTGGGGGCTCTCAAGACCAACTTTTTGAACATTGTTAGTGGCATCAAGTTAATGTTAGCACCCAAGTAACACAGGGTTTTAGAAAAACATAATGTGTGAATCGTACATGGAATTGTGAAAGCTTTGGGACCCTCGTTATCTTGCACTAACGATCTGGTGGCAATGGCACTACAATGTTGCAAATTGTCACATCCTTCAAAACTTACCGCCCTCTTTTTAGTCATTAGATCTTTCATAAACTTAGAATAGCCTGACATTTATTCTAGTGCTTCAATTAAGAGGATGTTGATTGAGAGTTGTTTTATAATAGAAATGAACTTGTGATATCTACCTTCCTCAGTTTTCTTGACTAATTTTTGGGGAAAATGAGGAGGAGGTCGGGGCATCGGAATTATCTTTTGGGTGGCTTCCTTTATTTTCCCAACTTGATCCTTGGGGTTTTCCACTTCTTCAACTTCAGTCTCTTCAGGTTCCTTTAAACTTTCCACTTCTGTTGGCATAGGAGGATCGTTGGTCTGCTCTCCACCTCGAGTAGTGACTGCTACCAGGAAGTATTCCTTTCTGGCATGGATTCGTGGATGAAAAAAGTTGACCCAACTACTGCTCAGTCATTTTAATGGATACCACATGTGAATCTACCTTTTCACCTATGCTTGATATATTAGTGTGCATCTCTTTGATGTTATCATCTATTGAGTCGAACCTTTTCATCATCTCGGACATAATGTGCTCAATTCGTGTAAAACTTGGTCCTCCATCTCGATTGCTTGGTGGAACATAGGGACCACCCTTATCAGTTTTTTTGTTGCCTTTCCTTGCTTAGTCACCTTCTCTGTCTTGACCCCGATTTCTATCATTATACCAATTATAGTTGTAATTGTTATGGTGATTGTAGTTCTCATCCCGAATGTAGTTGTTATTTCAACTATAGTTATAACCTTGATTCATTTGACTTTGGCATGAAGTATCGTAATTGGATGCTTGGGCGTTAGTTTGGAAACCCCCTGGTTGATCATTCACATAATAAGCATCCTCTTTATATCCATACTCATCTTGTGGTGGCATTCTACTTTGGTAGTTGACTGCATTAACCTCTTCTGCACACCAACCCAACCTATGTTCTCAATTTTGACACCTCTTGATGCATATCATCATTCGCTTGGTTTTGGCTTGTTTTACTGCAAAAGTACTCCTTCGAGTTTCAGTACTTCTAGTACACCAAACTTTATTAGTTTTGGCAACCTTTTCAAATTTCTCCGCTGCTTTCTCAAAAGTGTTTGCTCTGAGTGATTCTCCAAGTGTATGTCACTGCTTTTCCATTGTCGTCCAATGCTCAATAGAAGAACTCCATAAGTCACTCATCATCTATTATATTGTTTGGTACACTTATCAGATAACTTGTAAATTATTTCCATGCAGCACTCACTGATTCTCCAGGTAGTTGCTCGAAGTTGTTGATTCTATGGTAATCGAGTTATACGGAGGCTCAAATATCCACACATTTGCATCACTAGTTAATGATAATGGGAACACACGCAACCCGATGACATCCATGACTAAGTTTGGCCTACCCACACTGCTCTTACAAACATTGGTAATTTTGCTAATATGGGAATATGGTTCTTCGAATGGTAGACTAGTGAATAATCCTCTAGATGTAAGCATTTGCATCAGGTTGCTAATAATGATGAACGTCGATCTGACCGGCAGTGGAGGTATTAAGATGGCACCCATTGTCCCAACAACATTATGATCAATCCTGTAATTATTTTGCACATCGACTGCTGGTCTTGCTCTGGGTGGAGGCTGATCTCTCACTATCAGTTGGTTGTTCTTATCGTTTTTTGGTACCTCCTCTGCACCTAGGAGTCGGGCTTTGTGATCACCCACATGTTCCATTCCAACAAGATCTGTATTTAGTCCTAGATTTTGACCACGTCCGGGGTGGGTCATTCACTAAAGATTTCTATTTAGCTTTAGATTAAATGAAGTCGGGGGAATTCCTTGACTCCGTGTACTTGGCATACACTTAGAACTCAACCTGTAAGAAACAAAAACAAAAATAAAACATAAATTAGGAAATACTAACTAATAGTCCAATAACATAATTAGTTTAATCTAAAAGCCTTATTCACTTACAGCGGCACCAAAATTTGATACTCCTAAATTACACCTCCTAAAAGAAGTATAAGCGGTCATTCTTTAAATAAAAAACCTAACAGAGGTTAGGGTCGATCCCACAAGGAATAAAGTCTAGACCTAACTTAATGTTTGTTAGTTGTACCTTTAGTTGAGTTATTTCCGTAAAAGGGGGAAATAAAAGCTTGATTGAATGATTGCAATAACAAATAACAAAGCAAGTAGGATTGGATGTTTGTAAAATCAATAGAAGATAAAACTAGGGTATTTGTGTTCCCAACAAATCCTTAACGCAGTAAACCTTATAGTAGTAACCTTGTCTAGTGTTTAGCATGCAAAGTCGGTAAATTAGATATCACCTGAGTGGATGGTCACCTAAATAAGTGAATTTACCCACACAACTTTGTCCGTCTACGGGTTTATGTTTCACTAATCCTTACCCTTGACCCCATATTAGCTATCCCTTGGTCTGTTCAAGCTATTAAATGAGGGTTGGTAGCCGTAAATCTCCTTTGTATAATCTCTTTTTCCATCCATTACCCCCTTGATACGACGAGTAGGAATAAGGAGTGTTCTAACACGGGCCCTCGTTAAAAAGCAATCAAAGCGAAGAGAAAAACAATACATGCATAAACATTATTCAAGAATTACTAGTTATTAGGTCTACTTTGTTGATTTCTCATGGTTCCCACAACCCTAGTTGTGAAATTAGCTACTCATTCTTGGGTGATCACAATTCATATTAATTTGGTTAAGATAAATCATTAACTTACAATTAGAGTAGTTGAGTTCCAGAATCTTCAGTTGAAATTGCAAAGTAACAATGGATGAACAAAGATATAATATAAACCAACAATTCAAGAATTAAAATGGAAAAGTGTTTCACAAATTAATTCTCAAAATCAAAAACCAAAATGTATTGTCACGACCCAGGGGTACACCCTAGACGTAACATGGCATACAAGACCCCGAGAGGCCTCATATAAGCCACTTAGCTTTCATAGTCAAGATAATAGAAAATCGGTAAAATTTAAAACATTTTCAACAACATCAAAGTCTTTATAAAACGAAGCGGAAGTCTCATACAATTGTCTCAAAACCATCTAATACAAAGGTTCTTATACAACAATGTTCAAAACTTAAGTTATACCTTATTTTACATACATTAAAAATAATATAATTTAATGTAGTATTATACAGAAAATATATCTATTTTTGAAATATTATAATCGATAATTAGGTATTGAGTGATTTTTTTAAAACAATGTCTTGATTAGTATTATTGAAGTAACTAAATTTTTTATTTGTGGTTAAATATGCTGAAATAATTTGGGCAATTACTATGTATATTAATTCTTGTTTGGGATAATTATACTATAATTTTTTTAATGTGTTATTCAAGTTATAGTTCTAAATGGTTCATTATCGATTAATGTTTTATTTAAAATATTTAATTTTCAAAAATTACATTGTATTTTTTTTTCTTGAAAATTATTTATTGTGTAGATGGTGCACTAATCATTGAAGAACTTGGGTGAGACTCCAAATTGGCAAAAAAAAATTGAATATAGAGAAAATTAAAATATACAAGTATGTTAACACAGCAAGAATGATACAAGATTCTTGAGTGATCTCTTGATTGATTGCTTCATGTCAAAACACAACACTGCAACATTCAACATCATAGACACATGTTAATAAAACATATCTAAGGAGCACAAGTAAACTTAAGTTTTTTGTGCTCGTATCAATCTTAAAATTTTCATAATATTATAGTAGATGTAATTAATACTCATTGGTGACCAACACACATATTAAAAAGCAAAAAAATAAGAAAAAGAGTCAGATTTATCTTGACAATAAGAGTAACACAATTTCACATGTTCAGTTATTTCGAACTTTCTCATTAGGTTACAATAGAAAGTAGCAATTGATGCTGATGATTACGCCAAAATAGATCCAAGATCTTAAGCGAATTGAATACAGATAGGAATTCAGCACAATGAGAGATAATAAAAAGATCTAGGCGTGTAATATCCTTATTTTCAGTCTATACTAATTATTTCAAACATTAAAGAAAAACTCATTATTATTGTCATTCAGGTTATACATATTCAAATATGTTTAGAACTCAGAAATTGGTGCACCCATGAAGATATCGGATGGGGAAGGAAAGAAACATAAAAAAATTCTATCAACTATAAAGAAAAAATAGCTTAATAGACTGTCACTCTCGAAATGTGCTACATATTTTCAGTATCCTACCCCCCTCGTCGTTTTGTTGTTATAATGTGCACTTATAAGTGCTTGTGATGTTGAAAACAAGTTTTATCCAAAAGAAAGTGTGTCTCTCTCACTGCTATAGGATGATTGGTGACTAGAATATTAAACATTTAAGCAACAATAATTGTATCTAAATGTTTGAATTAAGGAACTTCTTCAATTTTGCTCAACTGACCGAAATGCATTTTTAACTATTCAAAGATTAAGAAGTCAGCCACTAACATGTGCATTATTGCAGGTTTTCATTAGAAAACGGCTATTTCATATATTAATAGAGGGCCACACCATTAAATAATAGGAAGTGGAAGTGGAATTCGACAATCCCGAAGAATTCAAAATATAGATATTTATACTTTTTTTGAAAATTCAAGTTGAATCCATTACTTGATCTTTTCTTTTGCATCTCATTTAGTAACATTCCTAACTAATCATTCCCATATAAACTGTTTCGCCCAATTTCTACATCAGCTTTACGACTTTATATTATTTTCATCAGTAACCTCTCCATTTCCATTTTAATGCTTTTATATCTCTGTTATATTTATTTGGAAAAAAACTGTACATGGGGAAAAAATAACACAATTGAGTTGATATGAGTCTAAACTAAAAAATTATGTGTTTAAAATTTAATTTTTCTGAAAAAAGATATAAATCGAGTTGAATATACAGTCCAATCCGTCAATCAATATATCACATTAGTGATATCACTCGGAAACAGAGTGAAACGACATGTTCCCATCATTATGGAAAAGTCAATGGGGAAAGAATTTGGGCCAGAAAACTTTTGAGTAGTGACTTAGAAAATTCTAGCCTAGTCCAAATTTGGACGAAATCTGAGTCAGGTGAGGTCAAGGGAAATCTGGTAATGAATGGGTGATTTAATTATGAAATTAATCACATGAGTGGATAGCCAAGACGTTAAGAATCCCGTACGGCTTTACGGAATTGAATTCGAGCGAGTAGAACTCCGGAAACAGATCTTAGCGTGAACGGGTAGTTTTTGAACGTCAAGGGTTGAAGGTGTGTTGCGAAATAAAAGTTTGGAACTCAAATTCTGACTTTCTGTATCCATGCAACCCGTCAGGGCAGGGTTAGTTCCGCCAGAGCGGGGCCGCGGGTTAGGTCCCGCTGTGGCGGGACAGTCGCGACTTAAATCGGATAAAAACCCCAAAAACATTATTTTCTACAAACCTTCGTTCTTGAGAGCTAAGAGACGACCCAGGGCAAGTTCTTGACTGTTTTCCACAACTTCTAGCGCTAAAGGTAAGATTATTACTCCCCTAATCCATTTTTCGATCCGTAGAACTTAGAATCTTGGGTAATTATCGTTAAGGGAGGGTTTTGACCTGAAGTTAATGGTGGAAAAATCCCTAATTGAACATTAGGATCTTGGGTTTGGCCATGGATAGATAGATTGATTATTATACGGGTAAATTAGGCCTTGTTTATTGATCTTTGCATTAATTGATTGTTTTTAGACCAAGAACAAGCGGAAAGAATCCGGAAAGGGAAGGCTCAAGTTTCTTAGGAGGATTTAAGCTTGGTTTCGAGGTAGGTGATGGTTTGATTTCCTATTTGTGTGATATATGCTGGTTAATTGCTTCATTGTATGCATGTGAATAGGGAAATATGAATCAAATCCAATGAAAATGAGTATGTGTGAACGATTGCATGCCATGAACCTAATACTTGATTGTATGACTATAGTAATATTCATTATGGGTGTGATTGTGATTGTGGTTGTGCTGATTGGATCGGGTGTCACATTCCGACACATATATTGGATCGGGTGTCATGTTTCGACACATATATTGGATCGGGTGTCACGTTGCGATACATATATTGGATCGGGTGTCACGTTCCGACACATATATTGGATCGGGTGTCACGTTCCGACACACTAACAGTTTGAGTGTGGGTTCCATGAGAGGACCATTGTGATTATTACATTCATGTCTATTGTCGTTGATATTGGGAAATGTATGTTGCTCTTTAAATGATAGATGATCTATGTATTTTGTATATGTATGTTTAATGTGTTGTGATTGCTTGCCTATGTTTCGCTTACTGGAATAGTTGCGTGATCCTACCAGTACACCATGGTTTATGTACTGATACTGCAGTTGCTCGTTCTTTGTTGAGTACAGGGCATCTTCAGGCGGCTACTGACAGTCCTCATTTAGGAGATCACTGTCGAGACCGGATCCAAGGGTGAGCCAGTTCTTTCAGGCTGCCATGGGTCCTCTATTGTTTAGTCCATACTTTTTGGACTTAGGCTTTCTAATTAGATTTACTCATATGTTTAGTTTTGGGGTTGTACCCCTTTTCTCTTAGACTTGTTGGTTAGTAGTTTAGGTACAATGACTTTTAGGTTATAGGGGTTGAATTTCCGCAATAGTTATGTTAGTTGTTTTTGTTAAACTTCGGAGTTTATGGAAACTCTACATTTCTTCAGATATTTAAACCTGCTTCCGTATCTTTAAATACTTAGTTTTTGGTTAAGTTGCTTAGTCGGGTTGTAGTAATGGTTCTCACACCAAAGGGTTAGTGTGGGTGTCAATCACGACGGTCTGGGTCGTGACAAAGTTGGTATCAGAGCCAGGGGTTTGTTGATCTTGTTGTACCAAAACAAGTCTAGTAGAGTCTTGCGGAACGGTACGGAAAGGTCTATACTTTTCTTTGAGAGGCTACAGGACTTTAGGAAATGTCTTTGTTTCTACTCCTTTCGTGCTATCACTTGATTCCAATTGGTATCTGGCGATCCAAATTGGTATCTAATATTATTCCCTCTTCTGTCCGCAGATGGTTAACACACGTTTCAACGACGTCAGACCCGTAGCTCCAATCAATGAACCAGCTGAGAAGTCCGCAGCAAGAGGCCACGGTCGAGGCAAGGGTAGAGGAAGAGGAAGGAGCAGAGGCCGAGGAAGGGTAGCACCCTCTAGGGGTGGAGCTCCAGTTGAGAATGCTCCCAGAGATGAGGCCCCTCCTGCACATCACGAAGGGGTAGAAGAGAATATGGAGATCGAGGACGCGGAGCAGGTTGGACCCGAGGGGGATGCACAGACAGAAGCTACAGGTATTCCTTCATTAGACCCAGTGTTAGCTCAACAGATTATGACTTTCCTGAAGGGATTGGTCGGCCCAGAGTCCTTCCCACAGTGCAAGTGGCTCAACCTCCGGTCAACCCCCCCATTGAATTTACTATTCCCAAGGTGGGTGGAGTTGTAGGCACTGATGCCGTTTTCCGTCCCCTATTGGGTCCTATGATGACTGATAATGAGCATGAGATGCTGACTATGTTTCTGAAGCTAAAGCTGTTTATTTTGGATTGCTATGAGAGGCTTCACAAGTTAGGTATTATACATCAGCATGGGGTAGAGTTCGTGACCTTCCAGCTTCAGGGTGAGGCTAAGCAATGGTGGAGGGCCTATGTGGAATGCAGATCATCAGTTTTACCCCCATTCACTTGGACGCAGTTTCATGCTCTGTTTCTGGAAAAGTATGTGCCTCAGACTTTGAGAGATCGTAAGATGGATGAGTTCATGGCTTTGGAGCAGGCTGTTCACATGACCTCTGCAGGAAAAAGTTTTAATGAGGTGACAGACTTTGTGAAGAAAGTGGAGGGATTTCGACGTGATGGGCAGGCCAAAGCTCTAGCTAAGAAGCCGAAGAGCATAGGTAACTTCCATGGTTCCTACTCCAGAGGTTCAGGTAGGCCGACACTTGCAGCCCGGCCAATTCAGTCAGCCTTGCGCGCTACTACAGGTGGTTACTCAGGAACTCCACAACAGAATTTTATTCAGGATAGCCAGGTAGCCGCTCCTTCGGCTAGTGGCAGGCCGTCTTTTGACCGTAGTTGCTATAATTATGGAGAACCAGGGCATATGAGGAGAGATTGTCCCCATCCACGTATGTTTGACCGCGCGCAGCAGCAGCAGACTAGAGCAGTGGTACCCACGGGCAACGGTAATAATGGTAGAGGGCGTTCATAAGGTGGGTGATGAGGGAATCAGCGAGGCCGTGGAGGTCGGGGAAATGGTAATGCAGGTAGAGGAGCAGCGCAGCCAGGCAAATAGGTTGTCCGTCAATATGACAGGGTTCAGTTTTATGCCTTTTCGGGCAAGATCGAGGCGGAGACATCTGATGCAGTGATCACGGGTACTATTCTTGTCTGTGATCGGATGGCTAATGTGTTATTTGATCCGGGTTCTACATTTTCATACGTGTCAGTTCAGTTTGCCTTGGGATTTGATGCGATTTGTGATGTACTTGATGCCCCCATCCATGTTTCTACCCCAGTTGGAGAGTCTGTCATAGTCACCCATGTATATCGTGCTAGTCCTGTTATGTTTATGGGTTTCCAAATTTGGGCTGATTTGATTATTTTTTATATGACTGACTTTGATATAATATTAGGCATGACTTAGTTGTCCCCCTATTATGTTGTGCTTAATTGTAATACTAAGTATGTGACTCTAGAGATCCCGGGTAGGGAAAGGTTAGGGCGGGAAGGGGTGTAAAAGCCTAAGCTAGCTAAGGTCATATCTTCCATTCGGGCTAGGAAACTGGTGGGGCAGGGGTGTTTGGCATATTTGGATCATATTCGACATGTTGAGGTCGAGTCTCCCTCTATTGAGTCTATTCATGTAGTGTCTGAATTTAGAGAAGTGTTTCCTACCGATTTGCCTGGTATGCCTCCGGATAGAGATATAGATTTTTGCATTGACTTGGAACCTGGTACTCGCCCCATCTCCATTCCTCCTTATCGCATGGCTCTGGCGGAGTTGAGAGAGCTTAAAGCTCAAATCCAGGAGCTTCTTGATAAAGGTTTCATCCATCCTAGTGCTTTCCTGTGGGGTGCTCCTGTCTTATTTGTTAAGAAAAAGAATGGTAGTATGAGGATGTGCATAGACTATCAACAGTTGAATAGGGTCACCATTCGAAATAAGTATCCATTGCCTCGGATAGATGATCTCTTTGACCAGTTGCAGGGTGTATCAGTTTTCTCTAAGATTGATCTAAGGTCTGGTTACCATCAGTTAAAGATTAGGCCTGAGGATGTACCAAAAACGGCATTCAGGACCCGCTTTGGGCATTATGAATTTCTAGTGATGTCGTTTGGGTTGACAAATGCGCCTGCATCTTTCATGAGTTTGATGAATGGTGTGTTCAAACCGTTTCTGGATTCCTTTGTTATTTTTTTATATATGACATTTTGGTTTATTCAAAGAGTAAGGAAGAGCATGCCGACCATCTTCATATTGTTTTGGGTGTCTTTGGGAGACAAAAGTTGTATACTAAATTTTTCAAGTGTGAGTTCTGGTTGTCTTTTTGGGGCATGTGGTTTCAAGGGAAGGGTTAATGGTAGATCCCCAAAAGATTGAAGCAGTCAAGATTTGGGTTCGGCCTAGCTCTGTAATTGAAATTAGGAGTTTTGTGGGGCTAGCCAGCTACTATCGTCGGTTTGTGAAGAATTTTGCTTCTATCGCCACGCATTTGACGAGGCTGACCAAAAAGGAGGTACCTTTGGAGTGGACAGACAAATGTGAAGAGAGCTTTCAAAAGCTCAAGACTCTTCTAACCACAACACCTATTTTGGCACTACTGGTGGAAGGTAAAGATTTCATTATTTATTGTGATGCTTCACATTCGGGCTTGGGTGCTATGTTGATGCAGGATAGAATGTCATAGCTTATGCATCGCGACAGTTAAAGGTGCATGAGCAAAATTACCCGACACATGATTTGGAGTTGGCAGCGGTAGAGTTTGCTCTCAAGATCTGGTGGCATTACCTTTATGGTGTCAAGTGTGAGGTATTTACTAACCACCGTAGCCTACAACATGTATTCACTCAGAAGGACATGAATTTGAGACAGCGAAGGTGGATGGAGTTACTCAAGGATTATGATGTTACCATCCAGTATCATCCGAGTAAGGCTAACGTGGTGGCAGACGCATTAAGCCGGAAGGCGGTGAGTATAGGTAGTCTAGCGTTCTTGGGTGTAACCAAGCGACCTTTGGCCAAAGAAATTCAAACCTTAGAGTCTAAGTTCATACGGTTGGGCATCTCAGAAAAAGGTGGGGTGTTAGCTAGCATTGAGGTTAGGCCCACATTCATTGAGGAGATCAAAGCCAAATAGTTTGAGGATGAGAGTTTGAATGAGCTCAGAAAGAAGACAGTGTTTGGCAAGGCACAAGATGCGACTCTTGACGCGGGGGGTGTGCTCATTTTTAAGGGGAGAATTTGTGTTCCTCGAGTGAATGACTTTATTCAAAAGATGTTGACAGAATCCCATGGTTCACAATATTCCATTCATCCGGGTGTGACCAAGATGTACCGAGATTTGAAACAAATTTATTGGTGGCCTGGCATGAAGAAAGACATAGCTGAGTTTGTGGCTAAGTGTCACAACTGTCAACAGGTAAAATATGAGCACCAAAGGCCTGCAGGTTTGCTTCAGCGAATGCCAATTCTGGAATGGAAGTGGGAAAGGATAGCTATGGATTTCGTGGTTGGTCTCCCCAAGACATTGGGAAAGTTTGACTCCATTTGGGTAGTGGTTGACAGACTGACTAAGTTAGCCTACTTCATTCCAGTTAGAGTAGACTATAACGCGCAGCAGTTGGCTAAGGTGTATGTGAAGGAGATAGTGAGGCTGCACGGAGTGCCACTTTCTATCATTTCGGACCGTGGTACGCAGTTCACATCCAAGTTTTGAGGAAAATTGCATGAGGAGTTGGGCAGTCAACTCACTTTTAGCACATCCTTCCATCCACAGACGGACGGGCAGTCAGAGAGGACTATTCAAGTATTAGAGGACATGTTGAGGGCATGTGTGATTGACTTTGGAGGACATTGGGACAAGTTCTTACCCTTGTGTGAGTTCTTCTATAACAATAGTTACCACTCCAGCATTGACATGGCACCGTTCGAGGAACTTTATGGGAGGGGATGTAGATCCCCCATAGGGTGGTTTGAGGCTGGAGATGTGAAACCTTTGGGGGTTGATTTGGCGAAGGATGCTCAGGATAAGGTAAGAAGCATCCAAGCTACGCTTCTAGCAGCCCAGAGCCGACAGAAGAAGTATGCAGACCGTAAGGTAAGAGACATGGCATTTCAGGCCGGTGAACAAGTTCTTCTTAAAGTGTCACCCATAAAAGGGGTGATGAGATTCGGCAATAAAGACAAGCTTAGTGCTCGATACATTGGACCATTTGAGATTCTTGACTGTGTATGGCTAGTGGCTTATAGGTTGGCCTTACCTCCTAGCTTATCTGGAGTTCATCCAGTGTTTCATGTGTCCATGTTGAAGAAGTATCATGGGGACGAGAATTACATCATAAAATGGGAATCAGTTTTGTTAGACAAAGACATTCAGTATGAGGAGGAACCGGTTGCAATTCTTGATCGCGATATTCGGAAGCTGAGGACCAAGGAGATAAAGTCCATGAAAGTTCAATGGAAGCATCGTCTGATTGAGGAAGCTACTTGGGAAACCGAGAAGCACATTCTAGATAAGTATCCCCAGTTGTTCAACGATTCAGGTACTACTCTACCCTTACTTTAGCTAGTTTTTTCTAGTTTATCATTCGGGGACGAGTGATGGGTAAATTGGTATCTATTGTAACGACATGTTCCCATCGTTATGGAAAAGTCAATGGGGAAAGAATTTGGGCCAGAAAACTTTTGAGTAGTGACTTAGAAAATTCTAGCCTAGTCCAGATTTGGAAGAAATCTGAGTCAGGTGAGGTCTAGGGGAAATCTGGTAATGAATGGGGGATTTAATTATGAAATTGATCATATGAGTGGATAGCCAAGTCGTTAAGGAGCCCGTACGACTTCACGGAATCAAATTTGGGCGAGTAAAACTCCCGAAACTAATCTTAGCATGAACGGGTAGTTTTTGAACGTCAAGGGTTGAAGGTGTGTTGCGAAATGGGAGTTTAGAATTCAAATTCCGACTTTCTATCTCCGTTCAAGCTGCCAGGGCGGGGCCGCTGTGGAGGGTTGGGTCCTGTTGTGGTGGATTGGGTCCCACTGTGGCGGGACAGTCACAACTTATATCGGGTAAAAATCCTAAAAATATTATTTTCTGCAAACCTTCGTTCTTGAGAGCTAAGAGACGACCCAGGGTAAGTTCTTGACAGTTTTCCACAACTTCTAGCGCTAAAGGTAAGATTATTACTCCCCTAATTCATTTTTCGATCCGTAGAACTTAGAATCTCGGGTAATTATCATTGGGGAGGGTTTTGACCTAAATTTAATGGTGGGAAAAGCCCTAATTGAACATTAGGATCTTGGGTTTGGCCATGGATAGATAGATTGATTATTATCCGGATAAATTAGGCCTTATTTATTGATCTCTGCGTTAATTGATTGTTTTTAAATCAAGAACAAGTGGAAAGCATCCGAAAAGGGAAGGCTCAAGTGTCTTAGGAGGATTCAATCTTGGTTTCGAGGTAGGTGATGGTTTGATTTCCTGTTTGTGTGATATATGCCGGTTAATTGCTTCATTGTATGCATGCATGTATGTGAATAAGGAAATATGAATCAAATCCAATGAAAATGATTATGTGTGAACGATTGCATGCCATGAACCTAATACTTGATTGTATGACTATGAGTAATGTTCATTATGGGTGTGATTGTGATTGTGGTTGTACTGATTTGATTGGGTGTCACGTTCCGACACATATATTGGATCGGGTGTCATGTTCCGACACATATATTGGATCAGGTGTCATGTTATGACACATATATTGAATCGGGTGTCACGTTCCTACACACTAACAGTTTGGGTGTGGGTTCCATGAAAAGACCATTGTGATTATTACATTCATGTCTATTGTCGTTGATATTGGGAGCTGTATGTTGCTCTTGAAATGATAGCTGATCTATGTATTCTGTATATGTGTGTTTACTGTGTTATGATTGCTTGCCTATGTTTTGCTTACTGGAATAGTCACATGATCCTACCAGTACACTGTGGTTTGTGTACTAATACTGCACTTGCTCGTTCTTTGTTGAGTACAAGGAATCTTCAGGCTGCTACTGACAGACCTCAGTTAGGAGATCACTAATCGAGATCGGATTCAAGGGTGAGCCAGTTCTTTCAGGCTGTCATGGGTCCTCTATTGTTTAGTCCATTCTTTTCGGACTTAGGATTTCTAATTAGATTTACTCGTATGTTTAGTTTTGGGGTTGTACCCCTTTTCTCTTAGACTTATTGGTTAGTAGTTTTGATACAATGACTTTTAGGTTTTAGGGGTTGAATTTCCGCAATAGTTATGTTAGTTGTTTTTGTTAAACTTCGGAGTTTATGGGAACTCCACATTTCTTTAGATATTTAAACCTGCTTCTATATCTTTAAATGCTTAGTTTTTGGTTAAGTTGCTTAGTCGGGTTGTAGTAATGGTTCTCCCACCGGAGGGTTAGTGTGGGTGTCAATCACGACGGTCTGGATCGTGACACAAAGGTATACTTAACAATGAATATTTAACAAAGAAATATACCTGTGTTTAAAATTTAATTTTTGAAAAGTTTATAATATCGAGTTAAATATACAGTCTAATCTACCAATGAATGTATCAGTAATATTACTCGAAAATAGAGGTATACTTAACAATGACTATTTTAACAAAGCTATATACCTGTAAAAATCCAAAAAGCTCATTGACATAGCTATTGAAGGAGAGAAGGATAGAGGTTGTTCTTACATTTCTTTTTTTTTGTATTGTATGTGTAAAAAGGGAGAAGTTGTTGTAAAATGGATGTCCACATACATATATTTTGTGGTAACATATATGTACACACTATACATTATCTGTAAGATGAATATACACAAAACAAATAAAGTGTTGTAACCTAACCATCCATATGATATACTTGGATCCCAAAGTGTATACATGACAAGAAAATATTTATGTAACACACTTCATGCCCAAGTATATACAACTATATATACCGCTCTTCTTGTAACAAAGTAAGAAACACAAGGAAAGAGTAAGGAAAAGAAAAACATTCAATAATAGAGAAAAGCTACTACTACTAATACTTTGTGTCTCTCTCTTTCTCTCCTTTTCTTCTTGTCATTTTATTTTACTACACATGCTTCATTTTATAACACGTTATCAGCACGAGTCTCTTCATCTACGAGCATCTCCGGTGGTGTATTAACCCAAACATAAATAGTATAGAGTAGATTCTATTTTACTATATAAGTCTTCTTATACTTGGTAGTCTAAATTTGATAATTATCGTTAATATCATCATGGATTTTGAGCTAAATATTGAAAGGATAATTAGTACATACTTAATTGATAACCTTGTTGGAAGAATTGAACTCACCGAAATCGCTAGAAGACTAAAAATGCATAACATGATATTTTAATTTGGTTGATACATTGTTGTGGCTATCACCTAGTAATACATAATTTCCTTTAAATGAGAAATAGATAATTTAAGGAATGCATATCAAAATAAAAAAAGAAAAGGTATTAAAATTTCTTATGTTGACCTACATTAACTTTGATCAACATAATTGATTATTTTACACTTGTTTATCTATCACTAGCTAATCATTTACTTCTTGAATTATTATAATATGTTATATGTACTAACATAACTGATTTTAGGATCGTTTTAAAAAGGTAAGCAAACTATTATTTGAAGAAGTATTTTATTTTCATTTGGAATCATCAAAAGAATTTTTTTGTCATGAAAGATTCTTTGAAGTGGCATTGGCATGTCATTTAGGTTAACAATTAACAGATTTGTCAATGGTAAGCTAATGGTATATTTTTGCTTTATGGCAAGCTTCCTTCATAATACTAATTACACTAATACTGATTTGTATATATCTAGAAAAAGAATATGCTAATTTTTGAAATTCATAAAATATGCTACATGTCATTGAGACAATTTGACATGTAGACTTTATTAGGTCCATTTATCAAGTGTTTATTTAATTCTTGGATTTTGAGGTATCATTTTATTTATTGTGATTATTAGTGTTTACCTCTAGTTGCTTTAACTATGAATTACAATTGAAGAAAGAAATTTTCTTAACTAGCAATAAATAAAGTCAATGTTGAGAATTAATTTGTTGATCTTTCAATAAGTGAATTATTCATAAAACTTTTAAGTTGAAAATAGTATTCAGAGCCACCTATGAGGATCAACTTTGTTTCGTTTAGCAAAGGTAATAATTTGTATATGATCTTTTGAAGTGTTATTATGACTAAATTTATTTGTGCTATTAATAACAAAGTAACAATATTTTAAAGGCTCAAGGATGAATTTTATTTTGGACTATATATGATGTCATTGATTGAGGTAAGACGGTGAATTCAAATTTCATCGCACCAAAAAAGTAAAACATCGATTAAAATATTGATGCACCATGATGATAAGATTTTGGGTTCAAGTCCCAATCATATTTTGGCCTAACACACCTTTATATGGATAAGACATTGGGTTAAAGTCCCAAAGCAATATATTAACGATATAATGATGACTGAGCAAATTGATATGCTCTTGATAAAAAATGTGAAGCTTGTCCCATTGAATATGTTTCATTCCTTGAAGTGAATGTGATAGAAATACATTAAAAGTCTAAAAGACGACAAGATAATTTTATGCTTAAACATATGAATATGGACGTGAAGGAACAAAATTATAATAGTCATCATTGTGGTAATTATAAAAGAAAGAACATTATGAGTTCTCAAAATGACTTTTTAAAGAGTGAATGCAATTTTTGTCATCAAAATGATATGAAAGGTCATTAGAAACATGTTTGTTATGAGACCTAATAATTTGATAAGTTTATAAATCCTCCATCAAAGAAAATGATGAAAAAGTGGTGCTACACTTGACTTTCAAAAGTGATGTCGAGGTATGTCATATGAATATAATAAATTTCAAAGCATGACAATAAACTTCTAATGAAAGGAATAATTATGAAGCATGTATATATGATTATGGTCAATTCCTTGAAGAGAATGTGACTTGTGATAAGTATCATGAAAAGTGGACCATTCTTGAAAGTGATTGTGTCAAGAGATGGTGAAAATTATAAATAAAGACATACTCATGTATGATTTAATAAATACCACAACTCACCCCTCTGGGAGGTTAGAGAGAAATAGAGAAATTTTATGTTGGTATAAATGGTCATTGGTCAAGTACTTTCAGTACATCACAAATATTGTGGTACGTTTTTTGATGAACTATCAAAATAGCAAAAGAAGGAAATAATTCTTGACCACGAAAATTTGTCATTGATTATGTATCTCTTTACGTCAAAGATATTTTGCCTAATATTAAACAAAAGGGAGGAGATACTAATGACATAAGTAAATCAAGAAACAAGTTTTGCTTGTAATGATTTTGACCATGACAATAATGATATAAATTTCTTCTTGAAAGAGTTGTTTACCACACAAACAATGTTATGAAATATGTGGTAGTATCCAATGTTAATTGTGAGCTTTGGTGAGCTAATGTGCTACTACCCAAAGAAATAAAATTGCTCATGATATTGGAATTGTAGTAAGTCTCGAAAGAAACTTTTTAAGTTTCAAAGCAATAGTAAAAAAAAATATTGAGACTATAAAATATGAAAAGATTTAAGATCTTCATATAATCAAAGTGGGTTATAAATATTTATGTGAAAGATTACCCATGTTTTCATGTTGTTTGTGGTAACTAAATATGGACATGATGATGGAATCACATGCAAAATAAACTAGAAGTTTATTGAAATAAATATCAGTTGGCATGACCGGCTGATGACCATCCCGATTCAAATATGATATGAAATAAATTTGAATTCATGTGGTTATATATATTGAAGAAATAATAAATGCTTCAAGAATTCTCTTGTGTTGTTTGTTCTCATGATAAAATTATCATTGCACTAGCTAATGTTGAGATTATATCTCCTGAAATTTTAAAATGTATAAAAAGGTGAATATGGGCCCTTTCACCTGCCATGTGGACCATTTACTATTATATAGATGCATCTATGTTATGGTCACATGTGCTTTATCATCAACTTGCAATTTAATTTTTGCAAAGGTTGTTCGCTCGAATTTAAATTAAGATCACATTTCCAATTATAAAATTATAGTGATAATATTGGTTTATATCCAAGTGGTTTAAGCAGAAAGTATATGCCTCCAATTATAGCTAAACCATTTAATTATGAGAACAAAACTCTCAAAAAAAATGATATGAGATGTGTTATTTAAAGTGTAGAAACACTTGTACGTATCAAGTCAACAAGGTTCCCTTATCACAATTGGTTCAAGGTCAGGAACCAAATATTTGTCATCTAGAAATTTAAATGTGTGGTATATTATTCCATTGCTCCACCATTACGCAATGCACAAAGATGAGTCCCCAAATAAGGTTGGGTGAATGTTAGATTCTCTAACATTAGGGGGAGATGAGCAACTGAAAAATAAGTTATACATAATGAATTATCATTGGTATGATCCTCATTGAAGAGATAATTTAAGTCAATTGTCAGACTCATTTGCTGACCCTATGTTATAATCCAGTTATAAATGCTCCAATGAAAAGTCCTTGAAGGACATAATTTATGGCATGCCTGAAGCGTGATAAATTAATCGATTCAAAAGATAAAGGAGTAAACGATCAAGATGATTATAATAATGAGGCAAGTGTTTTAGAAAGAACACTATGACATAGCACTTTATGAAAACCTTGGCAAAGGTTCAGGTACCTGAAAATGATAAAAAATAAAGAGAGTTTGATAAGCTATGTCACATTAGAATCGATATCAAATAAACCATCGACGATATCTTTAATATAATATAGCGCTCAAAATTATAAATGGTGATGAGGATCTTGATATTAAATTTGTCGAGAATTGACATATAAATTATTGGACAAAGAAAATATAATTCAAGTATATTTTTATTCACTTGTGAAAGTGATGTTTTGGATTTATTTTATCCATATACCATGATATAATGTCAGTGGGGTACAAATGAATTATTGTGCAATAAGTGAAATCGTAAAATATAAAGTAAGTCTTGTGCATTGAAAAATAAAGATTTTTCACAAAAGTCCTGACATTATTGTATGGAGATGTATTCTCCTAAGGTGGATGCAATGAGGTTTCTATCAGTCTGACAATACATGAAACACTTGAATATGCATGATGAATGATTATCATGTCTAGCTAAACAGTAAATATTATATGAAAATTCTTGAAGAATTTAAAATGTTATAAAGAGGTTCCATTGAAAAGTACCCCAATGGCGGTAAGATCGCATATTATAAAGATCAATTTTGATCTCATTAAAATAGTTAGAAAGTACCATGTTATAGTGCAATTGGTGCACTTATGTATCCTGCTATTATTATTCATTATAAATAATTTTATTAGTATGCATGCAAAATATAACATCACTCTTATCGATGGAGATATTAGAGTGAATCAAATATCGATATAAATTATTTATTCTCATCAATTGTGTCAAGATTTATTGATCATGAAATTGCAGGAAATTATGAAGTTTGAACTCATGAAAGTTATATATTTTCATTTGGAAATACTGTCATTTCAAATCATTCCACAAGGCAATCAATTTTACTTAAAGTGTTCGTCAGTGCTCGATTGTTGCTGCCAACAAATCGAACAAGTAATTTATCTACGTTGACAAGATCACGAATTGAGTGATTGTAAAAAATATATTTGGTTGAGATCAATAAACATACCCAGAGAATATGTGACCTTCCTTCGAAAAAAGATATTCCAACAACATTATATGAAGACAATGCCGTGTGTGCTAAACTAAGAGGAGGATACATCAAAGAAGACTGAGCATAATATATTTCATCAAAGTTCTTGTTTTTATTCATGACCTTCAAAAGAAGGATGTAGCAGATGTTTAACACTCGTATTCACCAAGGCAGTATCAACTTCAACCTTTGAGAAGCCGAGATATAAGATTGAAATGTGTCATCTTTGGGTTGTTAAGTGATGATGTCTTAATCAGGGGGAGTATAATACGTGTTGCACTCTTTTTTTCTTAACCAAGGTTTTCTCTCATTGGGTTTTTCTGGTAAGGTTTTTAATGATGCAACTCTTAATACGTATTATAAGATATGTGTACTCTTTTTCCTTCACTAAGATTTTTCCATTGGATTTTTCTTGGTAAGGTTTTAACGAGGCACACTATCTATTAAGACATGGACATCCAAGGGGGAGTGTTGTAAAATGGATGTCCACATACATATATTTTGTGGTAACATATATGTACACACTATACACTATGTGTAAGATGAATATACACATAACAAACAAAGTGTTGTAACCTAACCATCCATATGATATAATTGGTGCCCAAAGTGTATACATGGCAAGAAGATATCCATGTATCACACTTGGCGCCCAAATATATACAACTATATATACCCCTCTTCTTGTAACAAAGTAAGAAACATAAGGAATGAGTAAGTGAAAGAAAAACATTCAATAATAGAGAAAAACTATTGTTGCTACTGCTACTACTACTACTTTGTTTCTCTGTCTTTCTCTCCTTTTTGTCTTGTCATTTTATTTTACCACACATGTTTCATTTTATAATAGAAGTGATATAAAGATGATTTGTAGAGAGAAGTGATGATGATATAGTAGTTGCAGAGAGAGATAATGATGTAGTTGTTTAGTGGAGTGATATGCAATGTAAATTAAAGCCACGTGTGATGTAATCTTGAATGACTAATTTACCTTTTTTATAGAAATGGCAAGAAGCACACATGATTGCTGCTGTAGAGGAACATATATGTGCTTATATTGAAATAACAAAATTATCCTTAATGCAATTTCTATTGACATGTAAGCAACATGTTGAAATAGATATTTTCTACTATAGTAGTAAATACAGTCCAGTCCGCCAATGAATATATCGCATTAGTGATATTACTCGAAAATAGAGATATACTTAACAATAAATATTTAACAAAGTAATATACATGTGAAAATCCAAAGAACTCATTGATACAACTGCAGAAGGAGAGAAGGATGGAGGTTGTTCTTACTTTTTTCTTTTGTTTTTTGTATTGTATGTGTAAAAAGAGAGAAATGATATAAAATTGATTTGTAGAGAAAAGTGATGATGATGTAGTAGTTGCAGAGAGATATAATGATATAGTTGCTTAGTGGAGTTATATGCAATGTAAATTAAAGCCATGTGTGATGTAATTTGGAATGACTAATTTACACTTTTTTATAGAAATGATAAGAAGCACACATGATTGCTGCTATGGAGGACATGTATCATGTATGTGCTTATATTGAAACTAGTTTCACGGCACGTGCGTTGCACGTGCGTATCGTATCATATAGTATACAATGTTGCAAAATGAAATTAATATTACTAAATTAAATCTTTTTAGTAAATGATTATAATTGAAAGAACATAGAAAAAGTGCTTTTAAATGATTCATACAGATTGTCAGAGAGTTACTTGAAATGTTAAAATTACCCTTAATGCAATTTCTAGTGACATGTAAGCAACCATGTTTCACCAAATCTTTTCTACTATAGTACTAGTAAAGTGAAGTAATTTATTTGGTTGTTAACGCCTAGTTTAAGCGGCTATCTGAATCTAAAAAAAAAGAAATAGATATTACGCTACTCTTCGGTCATCAAGTTTGTAGGGACTTTGAATTAAGGGTAACAATAAGGTGTCAAAATAAAATGGTGGTGACATAAGTCTTAATTATTGAGTGTAGGTGACAATTATGTAATTAAGGATTAAGGATTGTGGGAGTTGCCCTCAAGTTTTAAAGTTGACAGTTTGGTCCATTTATTAAATGAGGGGTAAAAGGGTAAATGACTACAACCTAATTTAACCAATTTTGGTGGGAACCAAAACTGGAGGGAAGCCAACGAACCGAACCAAAAGAGGAAATAAAAGCTTTTTTTCCCCCGCCTCCCGCTGGATTCCTCATCCTCTTCTTCTTCTTCTTTTTATTCTGCTTCGTTCTTGCTTGCTTGCTTTCTTCCCGTTCTCTTCATCTTCTTCTTCTTCTTGTTCGTACATTGTTGGTCTTGGCTACTAGTCCTTGTGCTTCTTCTTCTTCTTCTTATCTTCTTCTTGAATCAGATTTAGCTAATCAGTGGACCAGATTTCGTTCTGTATCAATTGAAATTACTTCATATGTGATTGTGTTCACACACCATTATTTGGTAAGTAAGATTAATAGTTCTTTGAATCATCCATCATCATCTGGGTATAACCTGCAATTTTTTCATTAATTTACATTCGCATTTCCAACAGATGTCTATATATGTTGCAACAGTTGACTATTGGAACAGATGATAGTCTTATGTTGCAACAGAAAGGTTATTTCAATCGCAACAGAATAGTCATATGGTGCAACATATAACTTACACAAGTTGCAACATATAACTTACACATGTTGCAATATATGATTTATGTGTCACAACAGAATAGTTATATGTAGCAACATATGACTTACATGTCGCAACAAAATAGCCATATGTTGCAACATGTGATTTATTTGTCACAACAGAATAGTTATATGTAGCAACATATGACTTACATGTCGCAACAGAATAGTCATATGTTGCGACATATAACTTACACATTTTGTTACAACATGTGATTTATGTGTCGCAACAGAATAGTTATATGTAGCAACATATGACTTACATGTCGCAACAGAATAGCCATATGTTGCAATATATAAATTACACATGTTGCAACATGTGATTTATGTGTCGCAACATGTGATTTATTTGTCACAACAGAACAATTATATGTAGCAACATATGACTTACATGTCGCAACAGAATAGTCATATGTTGCAACATATAATTTACATATTTTGTTACAACATGTGATTTATGTGTCGCAACAGAATAGTTATATGTAGCAACATATGACTTACATGTCGTAACAGAATAGCCATATGTTGCAATATATAACTTACACATGTTGCAACATGTGATTTATATGTCGCAATATGTGATTTATTTGTCACAACAGAACAGTTATATGTAGCAACATATGACTTACATGTCGCAACAGAATAGTCATATGTTGCAACATATAACTTACATATTTTGTTACAACATGTGATTTATGTGTCGCAACAGAATAGTTATATGTAGCAACATATGACTTACATGTCGCAACAGAATAGTCATATTTTGGAACATATCACTTACATGTTCCAACAGAATAATCATATGTGGCAACATATAACATACAGATGTATTAGTACTAATTATTTTTTGAATTAATTTCTTCATTAGTACTAATTATTTTTTTAATTAATTTCTTTAGGTACAATAAATGCAGGGATTATTTGTAGGGATTGATTATTATGGTGAATGGATCGAGAAGAAAAATTGATATATTTGGCATTAAAAGGATGGTAAGAAAGGGGAAGGGTCGGTAGAGATGACTGTTGAAAGAAATATTTTGTATGATGATTTTGTGAATTTAGTCATTCAAAGTTGTGGACTCAATTTTTAACCGAAAGATCTTGTCATCAGTTACATTCCAAAAAAAATTCATAATGGGAAGGTCTTACCTTTTAAAATAACTGATCAGCCTAGTTTGCTTGTTTATTTGGGAGGAGCAGTGAGGCCCATATTAAGAGTCTACGTGGTTGAAAATCCTATCGAGGAGGATCATAAGCTAGAAGAAGATCAACAAGATATGTTAAATGATGAATTTGATGATGTGGACATGAATAATCACGATGATGAAATTGAAAAAGATGAAGTACCGGACCTTGAGAGCAACAATCCTCCTACACCTATCATTGGCAGCAACAATCCAGCTTCTTCTCAATCATCACGTGTGAATAATGTTCGAGATGATGAAACCGGTTTTTATAAGGGAATGACATTCAAGAACAAGGAAGAACTAGCAAATTCATTGAAAATTGCTTGCTTGAAAAAAGATTTTAGACTGAAAAAGGTGATCAATTCTCGTAATATTTTTTCTTTTAAATGTTCATATCTGGAGTGCAATTGGTGGCTGAGGGCTATGAAATTTATAAGTAGCGACAGGTTTGTCATTAGAATCTATGAAAAGTACCATACATGTGGTTCAGAGCATCTTACGAGACATAATCTGCATGCCACGGCAAAAGTCATAGGTAAGTACTTTGAAAATAGGTTTCTCAATGGTAAAGGCCCATCCACAAGAGACATGTCAAATCAACTCCGCACAGAATTGGGTTGTAAGGTAAGCTATTGGAAGATTTATAAGGGCATGGAGCATGATAAGTCTTCGGTTAGGGGAACACATGAGCACGGGTATGCAGTGCTTAATGCGTACCCTTATATGCTTGAAATTGCAAATCCAGGAAGCAAGACGGCATTGTCGCTTGATGAAAATGGGAGGTTCAAGTACTTCTTTGTATCATATGCCGCTTGGATAATTAGTTTTCAAGAAATGAGAAAAGTAATAGCCGTTGATGGGACATTCCTGAGGAGCAAGTATGAAGGAGTTTTGCTATCGGCGGTGGCACAAGATGCTGAGAATCATATATTTCCAGTGGCTTTTTGTGTTGTGGACAAGGAATGCGATGCCTCATATCAATATTTTATTGAAAATATGAGAAGCTTTGTAGATGATACTGATGAGTTGTGCATTATTTCTGATAGGCATCCAAGTATTCGAAAGATGGTTTCGACTATCTACCATGCATCTCATTATGGTTGTTGCATGAGACATCTTGGGAAAAATATTTGAAATAAAATTTACAATACAAAGGTAGTGTCCCATTTTTATAAAGAAGCAAAGGCGTACGATAGATGTGAGTTCAATGACCATTTCAATCAAATAAGCGATTTGGTACCAAAGGCGGCTGAAACTCTTGAACGTATTGGATTCAACACATGGAGCAGGGCATTTTTCTTGGAAAATAGGTACATTATTGTCTATACTATCTCGTTTGAGTTTATTGTAATTTTATATTTTTTGATTGATTTTTATTTTTTGTTGTGTAGATATAACATTATGATGTCAAACATCGCAGAGTTAGTGAATGCTATGTTTGATGTTGAAAGAGAATTTCCCATTGTCGCTCTATTTGATGAAATAAACAGGAGATTTGCACTTTTATTTCACCAGAGGCGTATGGAGTTGGTGAACTCTGAAAATAGATTTATTCCTTCAATTGAAAAAGACATATCAAAGTATATCAACTGGGGCAACAAGTTGTTGGCTCATCAAATTACTAACTACAAGTTCAGTGTCACTGGTTATGGTGATGTTGCTACGGTGGATCTACAAAGAAGAACTTGTACTTGTAGAATTTTTGACTTGGACAAAATACCTTGTCCACATGCCATGGCAGCTCTTCGATCCCAATATGGTGCCAATTTTGAAAATCAGATTTATGAGTACTCATCTCCATATTATTCAGTGGAAAAATACATAATTGCATATTGTGAAGAAATTCACCCGGTGCACCTGAAGATTCTTGATTGTCCCTTTGGATATCATAGAGAGAGAAATACCTCCTCCATATGTTGATCCAAGCAAACCTAGAATAAGAAGATATAAGAGACGGCATGGAGTTGGTGAATCATTTTCAACAAGAAAAAATAAGTGTTTCGTATGTAAGGACTTTGGCCACAAAAGAACTACATGCCCAAATCGAAATGCTCCATAAGTATTGTTGAATTTTAAATGAATGTTCTTTTTTATTTGAGGATGATGTATCTTCTTATCTTAATTTGAATCAACTAATGTTATTTATAATAAAATGTATGATTTACTTTTAATCAACTTATGCTACTTACAACAGAATATTGCATTTGTTCCAACATATATCAATTATGTGTTAGATCTTACAACAGAATATTTCATATGTTCCAACATATGTCAATTATGTGTTACAAGTACAACAGAATAATGCATCTATTCCAACATATATCAATTATGTGTTAGATCTTATAATAGAATATTGCATATGTTCCAACATATGTCAATTATGTGTTACAAGTACAACAGAATAACACATTTGTTCCAACATATTTCTAATTAATAATTACGTGTTAGGTGTGTGAACAATCAATAATTACTGTTATTGGAACAACTTTCAAGAAAAGGGGTAATTAATTAAAACTCTTCATATTTTACACTTTTTTCAAAAAAATAAGTACTTGCATTTGAAAAGTCAAAAGTTGCAAACTCTTCTTCTTCAGAAGTTGCAACTTTTCACATTCATTACATTCCTGGGATTATATAAGAAGAAACACACAAGACTTTTTCTGGGAAGGAAGAAGAAATTTACAAAAATGACTAGGAGTAAAAACTACATTGAATCCCTTCCGAGGTGTCTACTAATTGATATCGTTGAAAGGATTGCTTCCGACTCCTTCAAAGATTTAATGAATGTTAAATTAAGGTATGTATGTATATTAATCAATTTTCGCCTCTCTTTAATTTGATGTCCTAACCATTTGATTTGATTTCTCAGTTCAAGGATCCTTAATCAAGTCGGTAATGAACCTTCTATATATCAAGAGATAACGTTGGTCGACTTTCCTTATTATATATGGCCGGTGAACCGTTGGTCAGTAGTTCGAAAATCCATTTCTTTCCTGGATATGTGCAGAGCATCGGGAAATTTAGAAGCCTTATACAGAAAAAGTGTGGTAATTTTTAATGTTTTTCGTAGGTATTCACATTTTTATCAATGTAGTCTACCTTTTAAATGTGTTATTTCTTCTGTAGTTAGATTTTTTCAACCATAACGATCCAAATGCATTGGGAATGATTAATCAAGCAGCAGACGGAGGCCACATTGGTGCATCCTATGTGCTTGCCATAATTTCAATCTTCAAGGGCGGTGAATCCATGAGAGAAGGCTTAATGTTCATTGCCAACATTAAAAAAATGGAGCCACTAAAAACCAGGAGATGTCGACACAAGTTGCGATATGTTTTAGGTGGAATGCCCATGTGGATGCCAAAACCTCATTTGTTGGGAGAAAGATCCATTTGTTGCACTGTTCATCAACATGAGCAAAGCGTTTGCAAGAATGGTTTGCCAAGGGAAAGTGACGATGAAGAGGATATTCGTTGTGAATTATGTAGTTGTGATATAGAACTAGATTATATAGTTAAATTTTTGCCTTATACCACTATGTGGGACTAATTAAATTATCATCTAAGGCAACATATGTGCATTTTGTTGGATAATCTGTTAAATTTGTGTCGAAATTGTAACAGATCTGTCAAATGAAATCATTGTTCGAAGTGTTATAGCATTTTTTTTATTGTTTAATTATGGTCCAAAGTACTAAAATATGGTCCAATTTGACATTTTTCATTGCTAAATTGCTTAATTTATCGATTAGCCCATCCATCAAATGTCATTTGTGGCAACATATGTACGTTCTGTTGGATAATATGTTGAATTTTACAACAGAAATTGCAACAGATATGGCATATGTGGCAACATATGTATATCCCAAAATGTGGTTTTTGGTATTAATTCAATTAAATTGTGACCTAATACAACATATAACACTAATATATAGTCCTACAACATATCTAAGTACAAAATTATGGTCTAATACAACAACCTTCATCAATTCTATCAATTATTTTTACAAATACTATCATACCACTAGTTCATCATATAATGACTAAGTAATTCCATATGATAGTTATATAACACCCTTGTAAATCATTGTTCAAAGTGTTATAGCATCTTTTTATTGCGTAATTATGGTCCAAAGTACTAAAATATCATCCAATTTGACATTTTTCATTGCTAAATTGCTTAATTTATCGATTAACTCATCCATCAAATGTCATCTGTGGCAACTTATGTACATTATGTTGTATAATATGTTGAATTTTACAACAGAAATTGCATCAGATATGTCATATGTGGCAACATATGTATATCCTAAAATGTGGTTTTTGGTATTAATTCAATTAAATTGTGACCTAATACAACATATAACACTAATATATATTCCTACAACATGTCTAAGTACAAAATTATGGTCTAATACAACAACCATCATCAATTCTATCAATTATTTTTACAAATACTATCATACCACTAGTTCATCATACAATGACTAACTAATTACATATGATAGCTATATAACACCCTTGTAAATCGTTGTTCGAAGTGTTATAGCATCGTTTTATTGCGTAATTATGGTCCAAAGTACTAAAATATGGTCCAATTTGACATTTTCCATTGCTAAATTGCTTAATTTATAGATTAACCCATCCATCAAATGTCATATGTGGCAACATATGTACGTTCTGTTGGATAATATGTTGAATTTTACAACAGAAATTGCAACAGATATGTCATATGTGGCAACATATGTATATCCTAAAATGTGGTTTTTGGTATTAATTCAATTAAATTGTGACCTAATACAACGTATAACACTAGTATACCTACAACATGTCTAAGTACAAAATTATGGTCTAATACAACAACCTTCATCAATTCTATCAATTATTTTTACAAATACTATCATACCACTAGTTCATCATATAATGACTAAGTAATTCCATATGATAGGTACATAACACCCTTGTAAATCGTTGTTCGAAGTGTTATAGCATCTTTTTATTGCATAATTATGATCCAAAGTACTAAAATATGGTCCAATTTGATATTTTTCGTTGCTAAATTGCTTAATTTATAGATTAACTCATCCATCAAATGTCATATGTGGCAACATATGTACATTCTGTTGGATAATATGTTGAATTTTACAACAGAAATTGCAACAGATCTGTCATATGTGGCAACATATGTATATCCTAAAATGTGGTTTTTGGTATTAATTCAATTAAATTGTGACCTAATACAACATATAACACTAATATACAGTTCTACAACGTGTCTAAGTATAAAATTATGGTCTAATACAACAACCATCATCAATTCTATCAAATATTTTTACAAATACTATCATACCACTAATTCATCATACAATGACTAAGTAATTTCATATGATAGTTATATAACACCCTTGTAAATCATTGTTCGAAGTGTTATAGCATCTTTTTATAGCTTAATTATGGTCCAAAGTACTAAAATATGGTCCAATTTGACATTTTTCATTGCTAAATTGCTTATTTTATCGATTAACCCATCTATCAAATGTCATCTATGGCAACATATATACGTTCTGTTGGATAATATGTTGAATTTTTCAACAGAAATTGTATCAGATATGTCATATGTGGCAACATATGTATATCCTAAAATGTAATTTTTGGTATTAATTCAATTAATTATGACCTAATACAACATATAACACTAATATATAGTCCTACAACATATCTAAGTACAAAATTATGATCTAATACAACTACCTTCATCAATTCTATCAAATATTTCTACAAATACTATCATACCACTAGTTCATCATACAATGACTAAGTAATTCGATATGATAGTTATATAACACCCTTGTAAACCGTTGTTCGAAGTGTTATAGCATCTTTTTATTGAGTAATTATGGTCCAGAGTACTAAAATATGGTCCAATTTGACATTTATAATTGCTAAATTGCTTAATTTATCGATTAACCCATCCATCAAATGTCATCTGTGGCAACATACTGTTGGATAATATGTTAAATTTTTCAACAGAAATTGCAACAGATATGTCATATGTGGCAACATATGTATATCCTAAAATGTGGTTTTTGGTATTAATTCAATTAAATTGTGACTTAATACAATATATAACACTAATATATAGTCCTACACCATGTCTAAGTATAAAATTATAGTCTAATACAACAACCATCATCCATTCTATCAATTATTTTGACAAATACTATCGTACCACTAGTTCATTATACAATGACTAAGTAATTCCATATGATAGTTATATAACACACTTGTAAATCGTTGTTCGAAGTGTTATAGCATCTTTTTATTGCTTAATTATGGTCCAAAGTACTAAAATATGGTCCAATTTGACATTTTTCATTTCTAAATTGCTTAATTTATCGATTAACCCATCTATCAAATGTCATCTATGGCAACATATGTACGTTTTGTTGGATAATATATTGAATTTTGCAACAGAAATTGCAACAGATATGTCATATGTGGCAACATATATATATCCTAAAATGTGGTTTTTGTTATTCATTCAATTGAATTGTGACCTAATACAACATATAACACTAGTATACCTACAACATGTCTAAGAACAAAATTATGGTCTAATACAACAACCATAATCAATTCTATCAATTATTTTTACAAATACTATCATACCACTAGTTCATTATACAATGACTAAGTAGTTTCATATGATAGTTATATAACACCCTTGTAAATCATTGTTCAAAGTGTTATTGCATCTTTTTATTTCTTCATTATGGTCCAAAGTACTAAAATATGGTCCAATTTGATATTTTTAATTGCTATATTGCTAAATTTATCGATTAACCCATCTATCAAATGTCATTTGTGGCAACATATGTATGTTCTGTTGGATAATATGTTAAATTTTGCAATCAAAATTGCAACAGATATGTTATATGTGGCAATATATGTATATCCTAAAATGTGGTTTGTGGTATTAATTCAATTAAATTGTGACCTAATACAACAAATAACACTAATATATAGTCCTACAACATATCTAAGTACAAAATTATGGTCTAATACAACAACCTTCATCAATTCTATCAATTATTTTTACAAATACTATCATACCAGTAGTTCATCATACAATGACTAAGTAATTCCATATGATAGTTATATAACACCCTTGTAAATCATTGTTCAAACTGTTATAACATCTTTTTATTGCGTAATTATGGTCCAAAGTACTAAAATATGGTCCAATTTGACATTTTTCATTGCTAAATTGCTTAATTTATCCATTAACCCATCCATCAAATGTCATTTGTGGCAATATACTGAATTTTGCAACAGAAATTTCAACAGATATGTCATATGTGGCAACATATGTATATCCTAAAATGTGCTTTTTGGTATTAATTCAATTAAATTGTGACCTAATACAACATATAACACTAATATATAGTCCTACAACTTGTCTAAGTACAAAATTATGGTCTAATACAACAACCATCATCAATTATTTTTACAAATACTATCATACCACTAGTTCATCATACAATGACTAAGTAATTTCATATGATAATTATATAACCTCTTGTAAATCATTGTTCGAAGTGTTATAGCATCTTTTTAATGCTTAATTATGGTCCAAAGTACTAAAATATAGTCCAATCTGACATATTTAATATTTATATTGCTTAATTTATCGATTAACCCATCTATGAAATGTCATATGTGACAACATATGTACGTTCTATTGGATAATATGTTGAATTTTGCAACAGAAATTGCAACAGATATGCCATATGCGGCAACATATGTATATCATAAAATATGGTTTTTGGTATTAATTCAATTAAATTGTGACATAATACAATATATAACACTAATATATAGTCCTACAACATGTACAAGTACAAAATTATGGTCTAATACAACAACCATCATCAATTCTATCAATTATTTTTACAAATACTATCATACCACTAGTTCATCATACAATGACTAAGTAATTCCATATGATAGTTATATAACACTCTTGTAAATCATTGTTCGAAGTGTTATAGCATCTTTTTATTGCTTAATTATGGTCCAAAGTCCTAAAATATGGTCCAATTTGACATTTTTAATTGCTAAATTGCTTAATTTATCAATTAACCCATCTATCAAATGTCATCTGTGGCAACATATGTACGTTCTGTTGGATAATATGTTGAATTTTGCAACAGATATGTCATATGTGGAAACATATGTATATCCTAAAACACGCAAGTACTTTATAAAAGTCACAGGACCAACCTCTAAAACTGGCCCAATCGGCCCATTATTTCATTTCAAGAAGGGATATATATAAATTAGGGTTTTCATTTTCATTTCAAGAATAGGGTTTTCATTTTCTTCCTCGCCGCTTCAGTTTCTCCACTTCGCTTTCTCTCTCTTCTCGCTCTTCTCTCTCTTCTCTCTCTTCACATGGATCTCGAATTTCTGGAGTGCATGTGATATAATGATGTTATTTATTTCGTAAGTCTTTTTTTATTTTTCTATTTTTTAACACGCAACTAATTGATTGGTGTTTGGTTAAACCAAATCAATAAATAAGATTCGCCTGTCATTTACTGTCAAATCAATGAAATCATTAATTTTGCACTATAGCCGTTGGGTAAGAATGAGTTTCTTTTCTTTAAATATAGCTCATGTACTGTCTAATCTTATGAATGAGTTTTGTTTGTTTTTGTTACTTTTGATATAATGTCAAATGCAATATTGAATCGAATTTGTAATGATGAGAATGATCCCATGTTGGTGTGAAAATTTGTTGCAAACATGGAGACTTACTTTCAATGCAAACTTCATGGCACGCTATCATGTATGTACATTTCTACATCTTGGTCTGGAGATTTGAGATTGTCTTTATTTTGTTTTTTTTTTTAATTTAAATTTCTTTGTGGTGTGTATTTTGGGATAATGCATGCAACTTCATTAGATGGAGGAATCGTTAAGATGTTGATATACGATCCAAGTTCATTATTCTGAGATTGGCGAACAGAATTAAGGAGTTGGAAATTGATGATGAAAGTCATATTAAAAGAAGTAACAAATGGGTGATGAAGGAGAAGAAGAAGACCAAATGTTGTAACAACTGGAAGCTAATCTTTGTGTTGATTGTTGTGGTTTTTTTCTATTTTTAAGCATTACCAAGAAGAAGAATACTGTGGAGGATGGAAAATTCTTATGTAGTTGTGTACAACCATTAAAATTATCATAGTTTTCGAAATAAATAAACATAGTTTTGCACTTCTGTTCCAACATTTTTACTTGTTCTTAACATAACATAACACCCATGTGTTGCTACATATGAGTCAAATGTTGCAACATTTGAGGCATATGTTGCTATAGATGACTCATTTGTTGCTACAGATGCCTCAAATGTTGCAACATATCACCCTTATGTAGCAACATTTGACCATATGAGGCATATGTTGCTACAGATGACCCATGTGTTGCTATATATAAGTCAAATATGGCAATATTTGAGGAATATGTTGCAACAGATGACACATGTGTTGCTACATATGAGTCAAATGTTGCGACATTTGAGGCATATGTTGCTACAGATGACCCATGTGTTGCTACATATGAGTCAAATGTGGCAACATTTGAGGCATATATTGCTACAAATGGCTCATGTGTTGCTACATATGAGTCAAATGTTGCAATATTTGAGGCATATGTTGCTATAGATGACCCATGTGTTGCTACAGATGACTCATTTGCTGCTACAGATTATCCTTATGTAGCAACATCTGACCATGTAGTGGATAGATAGAGTTAAAAGAGAATTGGTTGAAGCAACATAATATATAACATCACAGATAAAATAAAACATTGTCATTAATTACAAGCACATTGTCAAGGCTCCAAGTTCTTATCTACTATCCCAGCAACCCAATTCCATTGCAATCGACCAACTGTATCATCACACAACAAGGTGTTGGGAAGTTGAATTGGTATGGGGTCATATGTTGCTACAGATGGGGTCATATGTTGCTACAGATGAGTATGTAGCAACATTTGTGTCACATGTTGCAATATATGCATCATTTGTAGCAATATTTGTGTCACATGTTGTTACAGATTGGTCAAATATTGCTACAGATGATGCATCTGTTGCGACATATGGGGCATCTGCAGCAACAAATGACTCATCTGTAGCAACATATGCCTCATCTGTAACAACATTTGACACATATGACAATTTCAAATTTGTAATATAATAACTTCAACTTACTGCATCATGAGGAGGGTTAAAAAGATCTGGAGGGTTTTTGACATTTTTTGCTTTCAACCATCTCAGTATCCTTGGAGATGAAATCTCTTCTTCTGCAGTTAATTGATGCCTCAAATGAAGAATGGCTTCAAATGCCCAAGCCTATAAAAAAGGAAAACATGTCACAAATCAAATGTTGAATTATTCAATAAAATATAAAAAGTTTAAGAACATTTATGTTTACCATAAAAGCCCATGGAAAGCCAAATAAGTTATTGGTCTTTTGAGATAAAGGAGCCAACAAGTATTTGACAGTTAAGTAGTAGCTGTCATGACCCCAAGGATAGTTGTTGAAAGCCTCAATATCCTCAGATAACTTCACCCATTTAAGGGGTATGTTGTTGTTCACATCTTTGTCCAAAAGTACTTTATGTAGAGTGTCAAGTAAGCACAATGACTCAGTGTGCTTCTTTGATGTATCCTTGTTATTCAACAAATATATCAAATCGAGATTTTCGAAGCTTGGGCTAACAAGGAACACCAAATCCTGCCCCTCAGTTGACTGTTCCTACTTGTTTCTTTTTCTCCTTTCTTTCATCTTCATGGTTGTTTTTTGACTTTGAATTCAGGAATTTGCTCAGAAGGAGAATGACATTTTAACCCTGTAACTATGACAAACTCTCTTATGCCAAAGAAGAGTGGCATGCCACAATAATTAATCAACACCTCATCCTTCTATTCAGGATTCTAAAAAATGAACCTTCTTTTCAAAAGTTTATAGACAATGGTCATTTGAAAACGTGCATTATTTTTCATTGCAAATCAAGAAAATGACCAAAACAACTATTCCTAAAAAAATCTTCCAAACCATTCTCCTGGAGCATGGTCCTGAAGGAGTCGAAAGTTTTTCCCATGGCTGACCTTAAAATGCTATCACCAGTAGCATTAGGCTGGAAATGCACAGAAAAAGTGTGTGCATTGACAGTTTTGATCCCATTATCTTCAACTTGATTTTTTTCTTCTTCTTCTTCCTCAACTTCTTTATTTTTTCCTTTATCTTCCTCAACCTTTTTTTTCTCTTCTTCTTCCTCAACTTCTTTTTTTTCTCTTCTTCCTCCTCAACTTCATTTTTTTCTTCTTCTCTTCTTTCTTCATCTACAACAACTTCATGGAGAATTGGTAGATCTTCTTGAGAAACTCCTGGTTCTACTTGAGAAGAAAAAACTCTCGACTCTACTTGAGAAGAAGAAACTGCTTCAGATGCAAGTTCTTCTAAAAGAGTGGAACTGAAATTTTCATTCTTCTTCTTCCTACTAGTCCTAGGCTTCTTCTGGATCTTTATGTCAGTTGTTTCAGTTTTTAATATAATTTTTCTTTTGACAGGCATTATATTTTTATCTGCAACCACAAAAATCAAATATTTTTTAACAAAAATAACAACAACCAAACACAAACACAACAACACAACACACAACAACACACAAACAACAAAACATCACCCAAATATGATTCAATACCACAAATGAAGCAACCAACAAACCACAAAACCCTAAACCCTAACCAACCAACTACAATTTGGGGATTTTTGAAAACAGATAATATTTCAAAAGGAATAACAACCAACCAAATCAAACCAACCATCCTACAAATAAATTAGTGATAAACCACTAAAAACGTCCTAATTTAATACCAGTAAAAGTATTTCAAAACCATAATTAAATTATACCTGAGAATATCGATGATAAATTAAGAATGAAGAGGGCAACGACGACTTCTTGTAGAAAATACCACAATAGATTACACTTATGTGGTAGAAAATATCGCAACAACAACTGAATCTGTGAAAAAGAAAAATGGAGAAACAATAAGAGCTGAGAGATGAAGGAAGAAGGAATAGGAAACAAGAGTTTAGAATATGAATCGTCTTTTTATAGAGGAGAGAGGTTAAAGGATGGTTGTTTTGCCTTTTTAATTTTTTTTGAATTTTGACAGTATAATGTTGCAACATATGACAATTCAAAGTGACATATGTTGCCACAAATATCCTTTCTGTTGGGGCCCATGCAAATAATTATTTTGTTTTTTTTCCACAAATGTTATATATGTTGCCACATATGACCTTCCTGTTGGGGCACATGCAGATAATTCTGTGGGTTTTTTTTACCACAAATGTTATATATGTTGCCACATATGACCTTCCTGTTGGGGCACATGCAAATAATTCTGTAATTTTTTTTACCACAAATGTTATATATGTTGCCACATATGACCTTCCTGTTGGGGCACATGCAGATAATTCTGTGGTTTTTTTTACCACAACTATTATATATGTTGCCACATATGACCTTCCTGTTGGGGAACATGCAGATAATTGTGTGATTTTTTTTATAACAAAGGCTATATATGTTCCAACAAAGTAAAAAAAAAAATAATCATTAATATTATCAGAAAAAATGAACACTTCACCAATTGTTTTTATAACTTATCAACAAAAAAGGTCAATGGTATACATAACTATCAAAACTAAATCTAATCAATGGTGGTAACCATACCATTTTCTTCTAGACATATGAACTTTGCTTTTTTAGGTTTAGGTCTCTGTGGGTCTTCATTGTTACTAACATAGCCACTCCGAGCCTTTAAAATCCCATAATTTCATAGGAGTGAAGCATATCTCAAGCGAAGGGATTGCGAAATAATTCCATAAGATGGTACTTGTAGTCCATCACTCAAAAACTCAGCGTATGCAGCAACAAAAAGTCCACAATCACTGCATGGTATATCATCAATTAGAAAATATAATAAACCTAATATTAACATCACATTTCGATAGTGGTAAGACAAAAAAATAATGTGACTTACAGACTATTGCTTGCTTGTTTGGCAATAATGTGTGACTTTGAATGGGTGAGATTTGTTCTTGGCCTGGTAAAATTCAAGAACTGACCAGTTGGTTCGGTCTTTTTGCTCAAAAAATCCGCTGGATTCAAGGTACTTTGGCAACATTGTAGACAACTTTTGAATCTCGGCGCAAATTTTTCTATTAGTCCTAGATGAGGACATCGAATCATACATATTTATGCACCGTTCCTTTAATACAACGAAATCCAAGACCCAATGAAACTCCCCATTACAATTTACAGGGACATAAACCTCATCCGTGAGGTGCCAAGGCAGTCCAGCAGGTATACTAAACCCTTTGATAGTGTCAACGATTTTATTCTCATTTTCAGGAACAACATTGGCCTTGTCAATGTATGTTTTTAAAAAATAATTAGTAGTGGTATATCGATATTTAGAATGACTCTGTTGCTTCGACTTCTTCTGCAAATAGTATAAAATGACATCCACATGCTGCGCAGATGCATCAACAAGTGTATTTCTGTATCAATTATTTATATGTATTCATGTCTTAATCAAAACATAAGTGGGCATGGATTTACCTCATCAGTCCAACACCTATTGGGTTGAGACATTACGTAGAACCAGTCCTTTTTCTTCAGAAATGCAACTACAAAATCAAGTTGATCGAATCCAAGTTTCGAGCAATTGACTAAGTAGTGATCATCCTTGTCTCTTCTGTAATTGTGTAAACATGAAAAATAATAAATTTAGTGGACATCAAAAAGTACTAATAATAGTTGAATGACTTTACTTTTTTGCATGATTCTTGTGAAGACTCTCGTTTATCCATTGAGAGAAGGATGACATTAGTTCAGTTGGACCCTCGCCGGTAATGTTAAAACCTTCAAATGGATGTTGTTGCTTCTTCACATCACAACTGATGACTTTCTTAGCCTTCTTCTCTTTCTCTTCCTCTTCCTCTTCCTCTTCCTCTTCCTCTTCCTCTTCCTCTTTCTCTTTCTCTTTCTCTTCCTCTTTATCTTTCTCTTTCCCCTTGCCTTTTGCGATTGAGGAAGATACTAGTGCAGTAGTCACTGATTTTTTTCTTTTACTAATTATAGATAGTGGGGAAATTGATTTTTTCAACCTCCTACACTTCAAAGGCTGTGAAATCTTCTTGAATGTATGGACATCAATATTGTATGTCATTTCCTTAAAAATATTAGTGAGTTCTTTAACACGACTAATAAAATATTCATGTTGCTGCTCATATCCTTTGCATCGACAAGAAGAACATTTGATGTTAGATGAGGAAGCAGCACTAGCAAAAGATTGAGCTATTGCCACAGATGAAGCTCCTTGTGACATTTTATCTACAAGGTAAATAAAATAATACGGGTCGTTATTTATACTTATGTTGACACAGATGAACATTCTGTTGCCACAGTTGTACCTTCTGTTGACACAAATGAATCTTCTGTTACTACAGATGATCATTTTGTTGCTCTAACACATAGGTGACATGTTCCAACATATGATAACTATGTTGGAATATGTACCAACATATAACTAATATGTTGCAACATATGACACAAGATGAACAAAATGTTGGACAACTGAACGAAACTAAATTTCTACAATCATATGAACAAAATGGTCACAAAAAGAAGAACAAAAGCAACAAAAATGACTCTTTACTGAACAACAACAAAAATGACTCTTCACATATACATTTCCTAACAAATAGGGTTTTTTTTGGGTTTGTCGATTTTCTTTCAAAAACAAAATAATAGGTACCATTACACCATTATTTAATTTTCACATCTATAGAACGGTTTCTTGTTCATTAACCCAAGAAAAGAACTTAGTATTAAGAGTGTGTTGTTCGAAATTGTAAAATCTTTCAAAAAAAAATGACTTACCCGTTTTAAGTCGAACACGACCTTCACTTCAGAAAGAGAGAGTGTGTGTGAAGGCCGGAGATGAGGAGGAGGATAAGATAATGGGAGAGAATGATCGAATTTTCTAAGGAAGAAGAAGAAGAGAAGAACGTTGGAGAGAAGAAGAAGAGAGAAAATTCTATTTTCTTTTAATATTTTTTTTAAAATAGAAAGTTTAAATTGTAGTGGTTTTTTGTATTTTATAAAAGATTAGAAAATTTTAAAAATATTAATTTGGTCCCAAATTAACTTAATAACCCTTTTAATTGGATTTGACCATTTTGTTGGTCAAAGTGTCACCAAAAACCAAACCAAGACTTAATTGACACCTTTCATTTAATTTTATCAAGTTTGTATTTAGGGCAAAGTTTGGAGTGTTCCCGCCCAAGGACAATGTCTAAGCATTCAATAACCAGCTAAACAGATTCGTTCAGCGTTTCCTGTACAATCTTCAATGTCTGCTTCAATTCAACTGGACGAAGAGATTGAAGGAGACCAAATTGGCTCCAAAAACTATCGTTTCTCTAAAATCGGAACACCGGTCCCTATAAAATCCGGCGAAGATTCTTCGTTTGATCTCGAAAATGAATGTCCTCTGCAACCTTTAGTTTTCTCCGAACGCTTTCGCCTTCTCTTCGTTGCTCACTCCAATGGTCAGTAGCTATTGTCTTTTCACATGCCTTTTCTTTGTAACTTGGGTATTCCAGAGTATAGTATAGAGATTAGAAGAATCACCTTTATTTTCTTTTTTGGAGTTATCTGGTGACTTTTATTTCTTTAAATTAGTCATCGTTTTTGTTTATTTGACAGGGTTTTGTGTTGCGAGATCAAAGGAGGTTATGTCATCTGCGGAAGAGATTAAAGAGAAAGGTAGTGGTCCGTCTATACAGGAATTGAGCGTTGTGGATGTTACTATTGGAAAAGTCTCAGTACTTGCATTGTCTGGTGATGACTTCTTGCTTGCTGCTTGTGTTGGCAATACAATCCATTTCTTCCATGTTAGAGCCCTTCTTTACAAGGTATTTTAATTTCCTTTGAAACTACAACTTCCCAGGTCTTGTAACATCAAAACTTTGTGTTTGACTACAATCTCCCCGCCTTGCCTAATTATGTATGACATTCCTAGTTAAATGCCTCTAGGTATATGGTCAGTGTTCCAATATCTGCTTCTTGGCTGCAATTAATTTGATTACATTTTCGTTTCAAGTTAAAAAGGCATTGATGTATAAAATCAGTTCTATGCCTTGCTATCAATTTAACAACAACAACACACCCAGTGAAATCCCATTAAGTTGGGTCTGGGAGGGTAGAGTATACACAGACCTTAACACTACCTATCAATTTAGCAGTAATGAAAATTTGATGCCCTTCATTCTTGATTGTATTGCTAATTAATAGGACCAAACACTAGCCTTTTCTCATTCTCTCAATGATTCAAGTATCATCAAGGATTTGCAATGGGCTAAAAAGGCAGAAAAGGTTTATGTTGTTCTCTCAAGTGATGGGAAGTTGTATAGCGGGGTTGGTCAAAGCCCCATTAAAGAAGTTATGGACTATGCTGATATGTTCCCTTTATCCCTATTCCTCTTGATTATATTGAGGGCCTTGCTATCTGTGTTGTGTGGTATCTTTTGCATAGCTTTTTCTATAAAAGGTTCATGTGCTGTCAAGATCTCTAGTAAATTTTGAAATAATACTATTTGAGCAAGTTTCCATTTTAGAAATTTCTTAGAATTGATTAAGCAAAAAAAAAAAAAAAAAAAAAAAAAAGTAATTTATTAGAATTGATTAAAATTTTTTGATCCAAATTTTTCCAC
>JAJONR010003187.1:0-79758 GCA_029582245.1 Solanum etuberosum | reverse complement strand
AAGCCCACAAATGCTTGATGAATGGAGACTTGACCATGATCCTAGCTCTAACTCTTTCTTCTTTTTCAAGTTCTAGAGAGAGAAATATTTGAGAGGAAGACTTTGGGATTTCTTTTGGATTTTGGAAATAATGACTTGAATGGGTGAATTTTGGGGTTAAAATGACTTATATAGGGGTCCTAGGCTTGGGTAAAATGACATAGCATTGAGTTAAAATAATTGGGAAAAGACCCAATAACCCCCGACTTAAAAAATGCCAAGTTGGCTCACCACAAGCTCACCACGGGTCGTCATGACCACCACGGACCGTCAAACGGGTCGTGAAGAAATTCAACCTAACAATGCTTCACTATTTTGGGTATAACTTTTTAATCCAAGATGTGAATTGGGCGAACTTGGTGGCGTTGGAAAGAGGACTCAGACACCTTTTATTTGATAGGTCATGGGCCACCTAATTCATTTTGAGTTAAAATATATTATCATTTGAAGTTGACCATATACTCTAAGTCTAATGAAATGCCCTTCACGGACGACTTCATGGTCTCTGTGGGGTTTCACGGGCCGTTGTGATGCCCGTGGCCCTTGAGCAGTATCTAGGTTTGCCACCCCTCTAACCCTAAAAACAAAGTCTTATCCATGACCCCTCCCACGGCCAGTGGTGGCCTTCACGACTTGTCTAGTGGCTCGTGGGGAGGGTCCCTATTTTAGGCAACCTTGCCTAGCTACTGCCTAGCCCTCCACGAGTGTCACCACGACCTGTGGTCCCCACCACGAGGCTTCATGGTGGTCTTGAAAGGTGATGGCAGTGTTGTTGGCTACTGCCTAAGGTCTACGGGCACCACCACAAATCGTGGTTCCCTTCACGACTCGTGTGAACTTAATGGAGGGTGCCAAGGCTAAATCCTAGGTTTGTAACCTCTCCCTTGGACCCTTGCTCTCTTACTAATCCCTAGTTTAGCCTACTAGATTTCGAGGTGTTACATTATCTCCCCCTTGGGAACATTATTTCTTGAATGGAATTTCTAGACACCCTTCGGAAGTAAAGACTCAATACTAGCAGCCCATCTTGCATGCAACTCATAAAAATGCACACAACCAAGGAGGAACTTCATCCCCAAGCTAATCATACTCAATGCATCTCAAGGGAAGGTAGGAACTACATCTAGCAACCCAATATGCATGAAATTTCAACATCTACTCATGTTAAAGGAGGAACTACCTTCTCCAAGCTAAAAGCATGCTCAACACAATCTCATGGAGCTCATATGAAATTCATTCTCAAAAAGCACAGCTAAAAAATGTTAATCAATTCATATCATGAAGTCTATAGGCAACTCATACTCAATGCACCACAACATGAGGAAAATCAATCATATAAACTTATTTTCTTTCAAAACACAAGCTTTCATGAACATGCATAACATAAGGAAATCATGGGACCATCTAAAACATGCATCACTTCAAACTATGAACAAACCATGAGGAACTCATCACCTCAAGCTAGAGTAGAAGGAAAAAAATGGGGATATCGGGACATCATATCGGCCTCGGCCTCACAATTAGCACCCTCAAATAAAATATTCCTTCATAATACTCTCACGAAAAGAAACTTCCTTGAGTCTAACTTTCTTAACATGCCCGTCTAACATCTCAACCGGAACTTCCTTATAAGAAGAACTTTCATCATCTCCCAAACCTTCTAAGGGAACTATGGATATCGTATCTCCAGCACACTTTTTCAATCACAGAGACATGGGAATTCGGATGCACCGATGCCAACTCCTTAGGCAAAGTTAACTCATAAGCAACCTTACCTACACGTCTCAAGATCTTATATGGGCCTACAAAGCGGGGACTAAGCTTCCCTTTCTTACCAAACCTCATGACACCCTTCATGAGTGAGATGTTTCAATTAAGCCCAAATAATAAACATTAGGAACACACTACGACCTTGATATCTAAGCTCACCATCTCCCCTTTAGGAGGAAGCCTCAACGGACTTTCTAAGTATCACTTTCTTTCAAATTTTCTACTAAGGTCTTATCAATACATTTCTTAGCTTTAACTTCTACCACAAAAAGACGATTTGAAATCATCATAAACCATAACACTACACTTAGGAGGGTCTACTACTGAACATGTCAATGTATTGTCTAAACACCCTATTCATCTAATCCATTCATACTGCCAGAAAATTAGTCAACCCGAACTACACTACCACAAATTCATAATGACAATACCGTATTCTAAAAGTCGTTCTCGGAATATCATCATTCTTCACCCTCAATTGGTGATAACCCGACCTAAGGTCAATCTTAGAGAAGTAACTAGCTCTTTGTAGTTGGTCAACACTAAAATCTATTACTCTCACCCTAACCAGGTGGTACATGCAACCCTTAGAAGTAATCTTCTTAGCCTTACGACAAGACATAAACCAACCTTTTGCTATAGATTTTCCCCCCTTCCACTCTCGGATAGGCACATTCGGAAACTAAAATTTGAATACACGGGTTCTAAGATAAATGGAAGCATAACTAGAGTGCAACCTATCCATCCCAAGGATGACATCAACATCTAGCATATCTAGCTCTAACAAAACAATCAAGAGTAACTCTGTGGGATAAGGAGACGGGACACTTTCTACAGACCATCTCAGCCATCATAGAATCACCAACAAGAGTAGAGACATAAAAGGATCTAGCAACACATCAACAAACACATCTAATCTCATAGCCACATATGGCGTCACAAAATATAAGGTAGTGATTAACGTATCAACTACACCTCATCTGATACTAGGTGTAAATGATCGTTAAGCAGTATAAACCCATCAAGAGAGTTGGGGTCGATCCCACAGGGAGCAGTTTTATTTTGAATTCAAGTATGAAGTTAAAATAGTGATTTTCGTAGCTGAAGGAATAGAGATTATCATAAACTATTAATAAAATTAGAAGGGTGACATCAATGTCAAGGTAAGGCGTTTTAGATCAGAAATCAATCTCAACAATTAATTAAGAGTAATCAAATAGGAGAAAGATGCTCGGGGGATTGACCAATCAATTGCTAAACTCAACTCAATGGGTGTTAATTGATAGTCAAAATTACTAATTCTTCATGGATAAGATGAACTTTAGATGAGGTACTTTTCTCTCGAACAACTACCTCGTTTCAATTCAGTTCTCTCGAACCTCAATGTGCTAAACATGGAGACCAGCCCACAACCTCACTACATCCACTCTCTCGAGCTGAATACATAGAATGAATCTTGGGATTCACACTCTCGAGCTGAACACCCCATGACCCAATAACTACGAGTTCAAATTTATCACCTTAGTTTTACACTTCTCTCTCAAGCAAGAATAAAACATGAAATCATACTGAAATAACATACAACAGAGCAATTAAACCACAATAATAAGTTAGACCCACTTCGATTTAGCACTACAATTGATAATACCATAGTGACTTGGCTTTGGGGTGGGTTCTCCGTGGACAATGCCACCTTAAATTGTTTTTTTGAGTCTTCATCATTTACTCCCCTTTATAATAACTAACACCCATTAAGCCAAATTCAGCAATTAATCACATTGTCAAACCCCCAAGAATAGGGTTTTAGCTATTAATCATAAAAGCAGAAAATTCAATACCTACTACAAGTTCCATAGCTGGGTGTTGATTTCCAAGTCTTAAAATGAATAAAATCTCTTTCTATTACAACACACACTTCAAATTTCTCAAGAAAATCGCTTTAAAACAACAACAAGAGTGTTTTTGTTGTCTCTATTTTGTTCTATAATGGCTGAATGCCTTCTCTCTCTTACAAAAATCAATTTATACAGATCTGAGATGTCGCTTTTTGGGGTTGGTCGGTGGGGTAAGTTAGGCTTTGCCAACCAGTCGGCGACTCCCCAATCATCCTTATCCATCGTTTTCATCCATCATGCACTGTAACTTTAGGTGGTCTACCTCGGGATCACCGATCACTTCTGCGATCCGCCCTTTAGTCCTTTGGCTCGCCAATTCAACTTCATCTTTGTCTCATTCAGTGCGTTCGGCGGTACAATCTTGTTTCACCGAACGGTTCAGCGATCTGCCGATATGGAGTACCGTTAGCCCAAATTTATCTCATTTCAGGCACGGTGTACTGTAAAATTAGGCAGGCTAAGGGAAACTCGGCGATTCACCGAGTGCTCTTGGCAAGCATCAGGTTTGATTTTCTTCCCTTCTTTAGATTGTTTTGTTCCTTTTTGCCTGTTAGTGTCCTTGCTTTCCTCCTTAATCCACATACCTAAAAGTCAAAGTTTATACATCAGTTCATAGCCTAAATTAACATTTTAGGACACTAAAATTATCAAAACAAAGCCCCAATTGAGTCAAAATCTAGGACTCATCAACACCCCCAACTTAAACTTTTGCTTGTCCTCAAGTAAAACTGAAGATCAACACTTCAAGAAGGATGTCTCAAATAGCTCTGCATAAGACTCACTCATGAATGCACAAAACAAGGTTCAAGTTACTCATGTAATGATCAATTGTGCACTCAAAGATTCAAATTGTGACTCACCATTATCAAAGATACTCAAGTTCATAATACTTGCTTCAAATGCAAGTTCAAGCTCAATAAAGGTACTCAAACTCCCTCACAACAAAGATGATTCCATAGTCACACACAATTTCTCAACAATTGAAAGTTTCGGAATCACATACAACTCTCACACTCACAAAGATGAACACATGCATGACATCACCCATAGGTTTGCCCTTATTTTCCAATCGACATTCTTTTCAGCTCACTCAAGATCACAAAGGTCTTTTCACGTCTTGTAACGGGGCTGAGTGTCAAGGTATGGCCATTTAGGCTTAGTGGCTTCTACCTTCGTGAAGTGCGGTCTGAACATCACTTTTTCTCCTTTTCTTTAACATTTAAATCATGCTCATAATCCACCCCATTATTCAACTTCACATGAACTACCGGATACCCTATTTCTTTTGCAACTTCTACTACTTTATTTCACAACTTTTTCATTCTTTTTCTTTGCTTTCTTCCTTTCTCTTCTTTATTTTTTTACATGGAGGGGTTCCATCTTTTTCAAAACCATTACTAAAGGGGGGATTTCTCACACTTCTTGATTTTCCTTCTCTTTTCACAACACCCCCAACTTAGGCTTTTGGCCTAAGTTGGTTATTCAACAAACCACACTTCATAAAAGTTATGGGTAAATGGATAAAGAGGGATCAAAATTCTTCAAGTTTCTTCCAAGAAAAGGATAAGGCTCAAGAGGGTTCAAGCAAGGTTCACACATCTCACAAGGTTAGCCACAAAAGAGGTATATTGTCAAATTCTTTCACTCTTCAAAATAGTTTCCTAAGTTCATTTCAAGTGCTTGCATCACTTAGTCAACAGGACCAACGGGGCAAATTCTAGGTGTCATCACACACAATGTTCAAAGTAATCTAATCACTCAAAGCATTGGTACCAATATCAAACAAGACTCCACACTATCTAGCTGGTGTGCAATGTTCATCACAAGAGACTCTTTTGACAATAGGCTAGTCACAACGAGATGCTAAAAGTTCACATATTGTCTATGTAACTTCATTTGCCTCATCGTAGCCGCACATTCATTTCATTCAATTCATAGCACTTTTGATAGAATAACAGACTCTACCACCCGCACTAAAAGAATCCAACATTGTCCTCAATGTTAGTAGAGAATAAACACTATACAAGATAAACTAAGAACGATAAAAAGATAAAGAAAAAGTACTGGCACTCAAAAAAATAGAGTAGGGTGAAAAGAAATCTTCACTAGGAGGCCATTAGGCGATATCTTGTGGCGATCGCCGAATCAATCAGCGAACCGCCAAGTTGCAAGAAACTAGCCAAAATTTCCAGCATGTAACCACTCCATCTTGGGGAAAGAAGGCGGACAGAGACTAGACTGCCGAGTATCATCGGTGGCTCGCCAAGTGGATGTGGAACCTCGCCTAAAGTTCCAGGACTCCGACCTTTTGGGGGTGGGGCAAAAGGGGGGAGAAATTCGGCTTCGCCAAATAATCTCGGCGCATCGCCGAGTGGTGTATATGTTTTGCCCAATATTCCAGCACCTCAGTCCATTGTTGATGCCACAAAGACGAGCAAAATCATGATCGCCGAATCCACTCGGCGAATCACAGAAAGAGTCATTGCATTGCAGAATCACCCACACCTGCACATTATTCAAAACCACTACCGCTTGGGTTGCCTCCCAAGAAGCACCTTATTTAACTTCGCGGCACGACGTGGAAATGCTTTCACGCATCTTCCAAATACACCACTTCAATCAAAGAAATATCATGGCATTCCCCAAAATACAACTTCAAGGGTTGCCCATTCACCTTGAAGGCTGGACCTTCCATACCCTCAACTTCAATGGCCCTATTGTTGAATACGTGAATCACTTTAAAAGGACCGGACCAATTTGACTTGAACTTTCCTGGAAAGAGTCTCAGTCGAGAACAACACAAAGTCTCGGACTCGACATTATCTTTTAAGGATTTTAGAGTCATGTCATTTCTTCATTTACTCCTTGTAGAGAGCTGAGCTTTCATAAGCTCTAAACCTTAATTCCTCCATCTCATTCAGCTGGTCGACTCTCTCTTTTGAAGCATTTGCCCAATCCAGATTTAATGTCTTTAATGTCAAAACTTCTTTGTGTTCAAGTTCAATTGGTAGGTGACAAGACTTCTCAAAAACCAGCTGATATGGGGAGATGCCAATTGGTGTCTTGTAAGCGGTGCGATAAGCCCAAAGAGCATCATCTAACTTTTGAGACCAATCAGTTCTATTTGCATTCATGGTCTTTTCCAAGATACTCTTAATCTCTTGATTCAAAACTTCCACTTGGTCACTCGTTTGGGGATGATATGGTGTTGCCACTTTGTGTTTTACGCCGTATTTATTCAATGCAGACGCAAACAGTCGGTTGCAAAAAGGTGACCCTCCATCACTAATGATAGCCCAAGGAGTGCAAAATCTTGCAAAGATGTAGCATTTTAATGATTGAACAACGCTCTTCCCTTCATTGTTAGGTAGTGTCTCAACTTCAACCCATTTAGAAACATAATCCACAACCACCAAAATATACATGTTACCAAATGAGCTCACGAACGGCCCCATGAAATCTATTCCCCAGAAATCGAATAACTCAACTTCTAAAATAGACTGAAGAGGCAACTCATTTCTTCATGACACCCCACCTTGTTTTTGGCATTGCATACATTTCTTGATAAATTCATGAGCATCTTTGTAGAGGGATGGCCAGTAGTACCCACTTTGAAGAATTTTAGCGGTTGTACGCACTCCGATATGATGACCACCAACCGGTGAAGCATGACAAGCATTTAGAATTTTATTGAATTCCTCCTCCGGCACACATCGCCGAATGATGTGGTCTGCACATTCTCTAAATAGATATGGTTCATCCTAGAAGTATCTTTTCACATCGAACAAGAATCGCTTTCGTTGATAGAAGTTCAGGTCGTCCGGCATTAGCCCACATACCACATAATTAGCAAAGTTAGCATACCAGGGAGTCTGCATAAGAGTGGTCATGAATACATGCTCGTCTGGGAATACGTCATTGATTTCTAACTCAGGCTCATCTTGATCTTTACCCTCCAACCTAGATAGGTGATCGGCCACCTGATTTTCACAACCTCTTTTATCCTTGACTTCAAAGTCGAATTCTTGTAATAGAAACACCCATCTAATCAACCGTGGTTTAGCATCTTTCTTTGCCATTAAGTATCTTAAGGCTGCATGATCATTATGCATTACCACCTTGGTGTCTAGCAAGTATGCTCAGAATTTATCGAAGGCATATACCACCGCAAGTAACTCTTGTTCCATAACAGTAAAGTTACGTTGAGCACCATTCAATGTCTGGCTTGCATAATAGATTGGATGGAATAGTTTGTTGCGCTTCTGTCCCAAGACAACACCCAATGCAGTCCCACTTGCGTCACACATTACTTCAAACGGTTCTGACCAATCTGGCTAATAATCACCGGGGTGGAGATCAACTTCTCTTTCAAACACTTAAAGGCTACCATACAAGCGTCATCAAAGTAAAATTTTGCCTCATTTTCCAATAACTTGCACAATGGGAGTGCATTTTTTGAGAAGTCTTTGATGATTCTCCGGTAGAACCCGGCATGCCTCAATAAACTACGAATGCCTTTTACTGAGATTGGTGGTGGTAGCTTCTCAATTACCTCAATCTTTGCTTTATGAACCTCCAGCCCCTTTTGCGATACCTTGTGGCCCAAAACTATACATTCCCTTACCATGAAGTGACATTTCTCCCAATTCAGGACCAGATTAGTTTCCACACATCTCTGAAGAGCTTGCCCAAGGTGTGCCAAACATGTTTCAAAAGAATCCCCCACAATTGAGAAGTCATCCATGAAAACTTCCATTGAATCTTCCACCATATCAGCAAAAATAGACAACATGCAATGTTGGAACGTTGCCGTGGCATTACACAACCCGAAGGGCATCCTTTTGAAGGTGAAGGTACCGTAGGGACAAGTGAACGTTATCTTCTCCTGATCCTCCAGTGAAATAGAGATCTAATTATACCCGGAGTACCCATCCAAGAAGCAATACCATCCACGTTATGAAAGTCGATCAAGCATCTGATCCATGAAGGGCATGGGGAAGTAATCTTTTTTCGTCCATGAATTTAACTTGCAGTAATCCATGCAAACCCTCCATCTGGTTACCGGTCTCATTGAAACTAGTTCCCCATTCTCATTCGGGACTACCGTGATGCCCCCTTTTTTGGGTACACATTGCACCGGGCTCACCCATTTGCTATCCATAATACAGTAGATCACGCCCGCATCCAACCACATGATTATCTCCTTTTTCACTACCTCTTGCATTGGTGGGTTCAATCTCCTTTGATGCTCGATATTCGGTTTGCACTCACTATCAAGTTGAATTTTGTGAGTGCATATGCCGAGTGGAATACCCACGATGTCAGTGATCGTCCACCCTATAGCCTTGATATACCTCCTCAACACCTCAAGAAGCAAATTTACTTGCCATTCAAGCAAGTCAGCTGCAATAATAACAAGTAAGGTGTTGTTTACCCCCAAAAACGCATATCGCAAATGAGCGGGGAGTATTTTCAACTCCAGCTTTTGTGGTTCCACCGTACATGGTTTTGCGGGAGGACTTTCTCAATTTTTTAGATCAATGTCCAGCTTTAATGGATTCCTTTAACATCCCCCCAATTCCGAAAGGGCAGCTACCACCTCATCGTAACCTTGTACTTCGGTCTAATCATAGTTCACAAGCACTACCTCAAGCGGTTCACTCATACACAATAAATGACTCACACTAGCCACTGCTTCTTCAATTACATCGATTACCGAAACCACATGAATATCGCTTGGGTGTTTCATTGACTTACACACATTAAAGGTCACTTCATCATCGTTCACCCGGAACATCAATTCTCTGCTTTCAACATCCACTAGCACTCTTCCGGTCGCTAAATATGGTCTTCCCAAAATAATGGGAATTTCAGCATCAATCTCGCAATCAAGGATGAAAAAATCCACCGAAAATATGAGTCGGTCAACCTTTACCAAAATATCATAGAGTATCCCCACGGGATGCTTGATCGATCGGTCCACCATCAGGAGCCTCATTGTTGTGGACTTGGGTTCACCCAACCCAAGTTTTTATAGATTGCGTATGACATTAGATGTATGCTTGCCCCCAAATCACATAGGGCTTTGGAAAATTGGATCATGCCAATAGTGCAAGGGATGGTAAATGCTCCTGGATGTTCTTTCTTTTTAATCATCTCGCTATTCATAATTGAACTACAACTATGAGACACTTCGATTGTCTCAAAATCCAGGCTTCTCTTTCTGGTGACTAACTCCTTCATGAATTTGGCATAACCCGGCATCTCCAAAAATGCTTCTACTAATGGTAGATTTATGGAGAGTGTCTTGAACACTAATAAGAACTTCTTGAACTTCTCATCCTCATTGTTCTTCTTGAGACGTTGGGGAAAAGGAGGGGTTACTTTGGGAAGAGGTTGCACCAATTTTGGGATTGAGGTGCTCTTTTCTTTATCCTCTTGTAACTCCTTGGCAAGGTTTTGCAGGATAGGAACCTCTTCTTCATCAATGTATTTTTCTTCTTCATGAGCTTGAGCTTCGTCATTCCCCTTCATATCACCAATCACAACCTTTCCACTTCGACTAACCACAGCCAAATTTTTGTCACCATCCTCCCTCAAAGTTTTTGTGTAATCAGCTTCCTATCTTTCGATCACCTTAGGTTCCAATTGGGCTGAAAGTTGGCTTAATAGCCCCTCAAGGTGTTTGATTGCATCAACATGAGAATTAACTGTATTGTTTAATGATGAAAAATCATCTTTCATCTCTTTAAGCATATCGTCCAATCCTTCAACCTTGTCAAGGATGCGAGACAACCAATTATCCACTCGTAGACTACTTGAACTACCTTTTGATTTTGGGCTATCACTCGATTGTGTGCGGTCTTCTTCATGATTATCTTCTCTTCTCCAATGGTCACTTTGTTCGGCCCATTCTTGATAGTATCACCTTCGCTTTTCTTCCTTGTGGGAGTTCCGACCTTGATTCCCACCCTGCTTCAAGTAGCTTGGGTGGAAACCCTCCTCATCCTTGTGAAAGTTCCAACCTTGATTCTCCCCCGACTTTGAGTAGTACGAGTAAGAACCCTCCTCAACTCTAAACACTCCCCTTGCTTCTTTTGGTTTGCTCACATTTTCTAGCACTTGTCTTTGTAGCAGCTCCATTTGGGATAACATTTTACTAATGTTTTCATCCATTTCTTTTTCTTTATCAAGATGTTCTTGTGTCATCCTAAAAGAAAAAAGGAGAGACTTGGTCGTCTTGAATGTACCATGCTTGATTTATTTTGGTCATGTCATCAAGAAGTGCTGAAGCTACCTCATACGATTGCAACATTATTCCTCCTTGAACCAATTGATCAGCTACCCCTTTATTTACTGAGTTAAGACTTTTATAGAAGTATTGGAGTAGCACGTTGTTTGGAAGTCCGTGCGTTGGGCATTGAAGTAATAGCTTCTTAAATCTCAGCCACGTTTCATGGATTGGTTCACCTTCCAATCGTTTAAAACCTTGAATGTTGTCTGTGAGTATCATGATCCTCGACGGGGGAAAGAATCTCACATTGAATGCCATGGTAAGCTCATCCCAAGAGGTGATGGAATTATTGGTAACTCGGCCAACCATTTTCTAGCTTCACCCGTCAAAGATAATGGGAACAACCTGAGGTGGACTGATTCTTGTGACACGTTCTTGAATGAGAACGGGCCACAAACATCCATGAAATTCCCCATATGTTCATGTGGGTATTCATGAACCAATCCTCCATAAAGTCCTTTCATTTGGAGGAGATGGAGTGTTGCATTAGTAACATGGAATATAGCATTCCCTTCGATTAACGGTAAACAGATTGCACCAATTCCACCCATTTGAATTGGGTTATCTATGCTATTAAGATCGTCAATATCACCTTGGTGGCCTACTTGGCTACCGTTACTCCTGAGTGCTCTTGGCGAGCATCAGGTTTGGTTTTCTTCCCTTCTTTAGCTTGTTTTGTTCCTTTTTGCATGTTAGTGTCCTTGCTTTACTCCTCAATCCACATACCTAAAAGTCAAGGCTTATACATCAGTTCATAGCCTAAATTAACATTTTAGGACACTAAAATTATCAAAACAGAGCCCCAAATGAGTCCAAATCTAGTACTCATCAGGTAGCACCGGTATCTAGTAAAGCATCAACATGTAATTGAAAGGCTTTCAACATACTGGTAGCCACATCGGGAGCACACTCTTGTTCATCTCTAGTCTGAAGTGCATAGAATCAGTTTTGCTTGGGTGCATTGGAACCCGAACCACTAGGAGGAGCTTTCTTACCCTCTCTTACCTTACCCTTAATCATAGGACAATCCCTCATTTTATGACTAGTTTCACCACAACTGAAGCAACCATCTGTGCTGGCTAGACACCTACCCTCGAGTTTCTTTCCACACCTAGCACAAGTAGCCAATAGGTATCCACTACCATTTCCTCCTTGAGGTTTAGGGTTAGACACCCTTTCATTGTTAGACCTTGGAAGAACATTAGAAGAAACTTTCTCGGAAAGCCTTTGTCAAAACCTTGAATGACCATGTCCATCGGACATATCATGAGAGAAATTACTATCATCAATTCTGGACCTCTTTTTCTCTCTAGATATCCCTTTTAGTTTCTCCTATTCAATTTTTTGGGCATGGACCATAAACGAGAAATATCCATGTCATGGACAAGCATAGCCGTACGCCATTCTTTCACCACTTAATCGGACACTCCCGAAATGAACTTACTCATTCTCGACCTAGGGTCGGCCACTATAGAAGGAGCGTACTTAGACAATGAGTAAACCTCAAAGCATATTCCTTAACACTCATATTTCCTTGGCGAAGATTAATAAACTCAAGTACCATAGCCTGTCTCATCTCTAGAGGGAAGAACCTATCAAGAAAAGAAGATTTAAACCTTTCCCATTCAATGGGACCTGCATCTACCGGTTTTGCTTATTTCCATTGGTTGAACCAAATCTGAGCAACACCTTTAAGTTGATAAGCAGCCAATTCGGCCTTTTCCACCGGAGTCACTCCAATAATCGACAAAATCTTATAAATCTCATCTATAAACTCTTGAGGATCTTCCTCAACCTTAGAACCATAGAACTCCGGTGGATTAATCCTAGTGAAGTCCCTCACTCTAGATGACATCGTACCCACATTTGGGTTTACGGGGACTACAACCTCCCTATTGGCTTGGACCGTCACAGCTTGACCCAACACCTGAAAAGCAGACCTAAACTCTGCATTTGTCACATTCTCAGCCATAGGGTCGACCGGAGCTTGAAGAGGACCTTCTTGATCAACATTTTTTTCCTCATTCCTTCTAGTGTGAGTCCTTGTAGTAGTCATATCTTAAAGACCATCGGCTAAAGATTAGGAGAAAGACCTTATAGAGTTAAACTCTATCGCACGACTTAGAGAAATGAAGAAGTGAAGTTTCCTAAGCATCTAATAGATTCCCATTCATAAATGTGGCGCGCTTCAAACTTATGAACAACACTCTACTAGACGTGGTTTTGAGACATCGTAGAACCATTCTAAACCTTGTGCTCTATTTACCAAGTTCGACCCAGGGGTACCTCCTAGACCTAACATAGCATACAAGACCCCGAGAGGCCTCAGATAAGCCACTTAGCTTTCATAACATAAGAAAGTAGAAATGAGTGGGAATTTAAAACATTTTCAACAGTATCAATGTCTTTTATAAACGAAGCGGAAGTCTAATACACTATGTCTCAAACCATCTACAACATGAATATCTTAGGACACAGCCCATACAATAGTGTTCAAAACATAAAATTAAAGAACATCAGAGAAATGGTGGTCAAATCCTCGAATGCTATGAGGACTCACCCATCTTCAAGTCTTGCTCTACTAAAATCCTAGCCACGGAGATGAAAGTCAATATCGCCGGACCCTATATTTTGATAAGAAATGTAGGCAAGAGTATGTGTTAGTACAAACATGTTCAAAATATGATAGATAGCATAAACATCAACATAGAAATAAGAGATAACATCATAAGTGATAAGCATAATCAATGCACATAAATCATCATAACATAGGAGGAATACTTCTTGAATTAACCTCAACTTATCCTTTGTCAAGACTTGGGTCATCCACCTCTAGTCATGCATATCATGGAAGGCAACTCAAGCAACAATCCAAGCTCATCATACTCTAGCTTATCTTTTATAGACATGGGGAATTGCCTCTTTGCCTTACTACAAGGGAACATGGCTAGTCGCCTCTAGTACCTCTTAACATATGGATCATGGGTACTCGCCTCTAGTCCAACTTAACATATGGATCATGCGTATTCGCCTCTAGTCCAACTCAATATATGGATTATGGGTATTCACCTCTAGTCCAACTCAACATATGGATCATGGGTATTCGCCTGTAGTCCAACTCAACATATGGATCATGGGTATTCGCCTCTTGTCCAACATTATCTGACATGGGTATTCACCTCTTGTCCAACTCAATATATGGATCATGAGTATTCACCTCTAGTCCAACTCAACATATGGATCATGGGTATTTGCCTCTTATCCAACATCATGTGACATGGGTATTCGCCTCTTGTCATTCTATAAGGATCATGGGTATTTGCCTCTTGTCCAACAACATGTGGCATGGGCATTCACCTCTTGTCATTCTATAAGGATCATGGGTATTCGCCTCTTGTCCAATCATATCTTAAGAACATGGGGATTCGCCTCTTGTTCATCTTGAAGTAATAAGGGTAATCGCCTCTATATTCTAATTCATGGAATACGGGTAATCGCCTCATATCCATCTCATTTGAAGGTCAAGGGTAATCTCCTCTAGCCTCTTAAATTTCTTAGTCATTAGCATTAGATTCATTATAGGTGAGCAATCCTTTCAACCTAGAATTATTCAATGTGAGAAAAACTTTCACATGCATAACATAAGCAATATATGTGGGAACTATCCCTTCCACAACAATTCTATCTAATAATCAACCATTATCATATAAGCTTTACTCTCAAAGCCCTAATCATTATAATTCATCATATATTATTCACTCTCAAAGTAATACATCTAATAATCATAACATATGCCTAGATCTCAAGACATGTCTAATAATAATTTCCCATATTTGATTCACTCTCAAGCAATTATAATCATACTTCATCATATCGCTTCAATCTCAGGCACTACTAATCATGATTCATCATATAAGCTTCAATTCTAATGTATCTCATAAATCTTAGATTGAATACATCTAAACCCATAATTTATCCTTTCATGGCGTAAAACTCATTTACATCAATTTCATCTTTCTAAACATGAGTTAGGCATGAGTACATGTAATTTCATCCTAAAAACATGTAACTCTATCAATTCCATCATAAAAAATCATAATCCAATCAATTGGATCAACATCCATCAATACCCACAACATTGGAAGAAACCCTAACTCAAATTGGGGAATTTCATCTTCTCAATTGGGGAAAACTTAGGAACTCCATGGATAGAAGGAATCCATAGACGAAAAGCCATCATACCTTGATTACAAAGCCCACAAGTGCTTGAGGAATAGAAACTTGACCTTGATCCTAGCTCCAACTCTTTCTTCTTCTTCAAGTTCTAGAGAAAGAAATATTTTAGTGGAAGACTTTGGAATTTCTTTTGGGTTTTGGAAATAATGACTTGAATGGGTGAGTTTTGGGGCTAAAATGACTTATATAGCGGTCCTAGGCTTGGGTAAAATGACATAGCTTTGAGTTAAAATAATTGGGAAAAGACCCAATAATCCCTGATTTAAAAACTACTGAATTGGCTCACTGGAAGCTCACCACGGCAAGTCAAACGGGTCGTGAAGAAATTTAGTCTGACAGTGCTTCACTATTTTGAGCATAAATTTTTACTCCGAGACAGAAATTGGGCAAACTCGGTGGCGTTGAAAAGAGGACTCAAAGTCCTTTAATTTGATAGGCCATGGGCCACCTAATTCATTTAAGCTAAAAGATATGATCATTTGAAGTTGATCCTAAACTCTAAGTCTAATGAAAAGCCCTTCACGGACGACTTCACAGTCCGGGTGGGGCTTCACAGGCCGTTGTGATGCCCGTGGCCCTTGGCTTGTAGCTAGGTTTGCCACCCCTCTTCCCCTAAAAACCAACTCTTGTCCACGACCCCTCCCACGGTCAGTGGTGGCCTTCACGAGCCGTCTATTGGCTCTTGGGGAGGGTCCCTATTTTGGGCAACCTTGCCTAGCTACTGCCTAGCCCTCCACGAGTGTCACCACGACCCGTGGTCCCCACCACGAGGCCTCATGGTGGTCGTGGAAGATGAGGGCAGTGTTGTTGGCTACTGCCTAAGGTCTACGGGCACCACCGTGATTCGTGGTGCCCTTCACGACTCTTGTGAACTTCATGGAGGGTGCAAAAGCTAAATCCTAGGTTTGTAACCTCTCCCTTGACCCTTGCCCTCTCACTTAGACCTAGTTTAGCCTACTATATTCCGAGGTGTTATAGCCTTCTTTGCTGAATTGTGGTATGTGTGGAAGAAAGTATGTGTGAGAATGTTTAGTAAGCTCTAATGCTTTCTTTGGTTGTGGTAAGATGGATCACAAGATAAGGAATTGTCCTTCAGTTGCTAAGAATGAGGGAGATAGTCATCGTAGGGCTCAACCCTATCCTCCATCCGGTCCAAATGGTTCGGGTGCTAGTGCTCCAAAGTAAAATCGGTTCTATGCTCTTCAGACTCGTGGTAAACAAGAGGGTTCTCCCGATATGGTTACCGGTATGTTGAAAGTCTTTCTACTTGATGTTTATGCTTTACTTGATCCTTGTGTTACCCTGTCTTTTGTGACGCCATATGTGGCTATGAGATTTGATGTGCTCTTTGATGTGTTGTTAGATCCTTTTTCTGTCTCTACTCCTGTTTGTGATTATGTTGTGGCTAAGAGAGTCTATAGAAAGTGTCCTTTTTCCGTATCCCATAGAGTTACTCTTGTTGATTTGGTAGAGCGTGATATGCTAGATTTTGATTTTATTCTGGGTATTGATTAGCTGCACTCTTTTTATTCTTCCATTGATTGTAGAACCCGTGCAGTAAGATATCAATTCCCAAATGAGCCTGTCCTAGAATGGAAGGGGGGGAAATTCTATGCCTAAGAGTCAGTTTATCTCTTGTCTAAAATCTAGGAGGATGATTTCTAAGGGTTGTGTGTACCATCTACTTAGGGTGAAGGATGTGGATTCTGAAACCCCGTCTCTTGATTCGGTCCCTGTTGTTAATGAGTATCCAGAAGTGCTCCCAGATGATTTACTTGGTATTCCTCCATAAAGGGAAATAGACTTTGGTATTGACCTTCTTCTAGATATGCAACCTATTTTTTTCCTCATTTTAGAATGACTCTGGTAGAACTTAAAGAATTATAGGAACAATTGAATGATTTGTTGGATAAGGGTTTTATCTGACCAAGTATATCTTCATGGGGTGCTACAGTTTTGTTTGTTAAGAAGAAATATGGGTCACTGCGAATGTGTATTGACTATCAGCAATTGAATAAGGATACCATTAAGAATAAGTATCGTCTTCCGATAATAGATGATGTGTTTGACCAACTCCAAGGAGCGAGTTACTTCTCTAAGATTGATCTTAGGCCGGGTTATCACAAAATGAGGGTGAATGATGTTGATATTCCGAACATGATTTTTAGAACCCGGTATGGTCATTATGAGTTTCTGGTGATGTCATTTTGTTTGACTAATTTTTCCAGCGGCATTTATGGATTTGATAAATCAGGTGTTTAGACAATACCTTGATATGTTCGTAATTGTGTTCATTTATGATATATTGATTTATTCAAGAAGTGAGGATGATCACATCAATCATTTGATGATTGTGTTGCAAGTTCTCAAGGACCAACAACTCTTTGCAAAGTTTAGCAAGTGGTAGTTTTTGCTAAGGTCCATAGCGTTTCTTGGCCATATTCTTTCGAGTAAGGGTATTGAGGTAGACCCTAAGAAGATGGATGCGGTCAAGAGTTGGCCTCGACCATTATCCTCTTCGGACATTAGAAGTTTCTTGGGTTTAGTTGGTTATTATAAAAGATTTATTGAGGGGGTTCTCTCGATTGCCTCTCCATTGAAAGCTTTTACTAATAAGAAGGCCAAGTTCATATGGTCCTAATTATGTGAAAAGTGTTTTCAAGAGTTGAAGGATAGACTTACTTCCGCTCCGGTGTTGATTTTATCATAAGGGACATATGGTTTTGTTGTTTATTGTGATGCCTCACGAATTGGGCTAGGATACGGGTTTATGAAAAACGGGAAAGTCATTGCCTATGCTTCAAGGAAGCTTATGGTTCATGAGAAGAATTATCCTACCCATGATCTTGAATTAGCGGCGGTGGTTTTTGCCTTAAAGATTTGGAGGCATTATTTGTATGGTATGCATGTAGATGTGTTTACCGACCACAAGAGCCTACAATATGTGTTTAATCAGAAAGATCTTAATCTTCGCCAAAGAAGGTGGCTTGAGTTACTTAAGGATTATGATATGAGTGTTCTCTATCACCCTGGTAAGGCGAATGTAGTAGAGGATGCTCTTAGCTGATTTTCGATAGGTAGTGTTGCCCATATAGAAGAAGATAAGAAAGAATTGGTACGAGATGTACATAGGTTGGCCCGATTGGGTGTTCGGTTGATGGACTCTACCAAGGGTAGTGTTATGGTTTATAATGGGTCAAAATCATCTTTCGTGGCGGATGTGAAGGCCAAGCAAGGTCTTGATCTGATTTTGGTAGAATTGAAAGAAGTGGTACTTAGAAAGTTCGTTGAGGCTTTCTCCAAAGGGGGAGATGGTGTACTTATATATTAAGGTCGATTGTGTCTTTCCAATGTCGATGACTTCAAGGAACAGATCTTGTCAGAAGCCCATAGTTCTCGATATTCTATTCACCCGGGAGCCACCAAGATGTTCCATGATTTGTGGGAAATCTATTGTTGGAATGGGATGAAGAAGGATATTTCGGGATTTGTGGCTCAGTGTCTGAATTGCCAACAATTGAAAGTTGAGCCTCAGAAATCGGGAGGTTTATCCCAAGATATTAGTATTCCTACTTGGAAGTGGGAAGATTTGAATACAGACTTCATAGTTGGTTTTCCACGCACCTGGCAGCAATATGATTCAATTTGGGTAATAGTAGATAGAATGACGAAATCGGCCCATTTTATTCCCGTCAAAGTTTCTTATACGGCGGAAGACTATGCTAAGTTGTATTTGAGGGAAATGGTAAGGTTGCATGGAGTGCCCTTGTCCATTATCTCTGATAGAGGTACTCAGTTCACTTCACCGTTTTGGAAGTCTATCCAAAAGGGTCTTGGCACTAAAGTTAAGCTTAGCACGACTTTCATCCACAAACTGATCGGCAAGGGGAGTGAACTATCCATACTTTGGAAGAAATTTTGAGAGGATGTTTCATCGACTTCAAGGGAAATTGAGATGATCATTTGCCATTTATTGAGTTTGCTTATAATAATAGCTACCATTCGAGTATTTGTATGGCTCCATTTAAGGATCTTTATGGAATGAGGTGTAGATCTCCAATAGGTTGGTTTGAGGTGGGTGAAGTTGCCTTGATAGGACCCGAGTTAGTTCATGAGGCCATGGAAAAAGTCCGACATAATAGAGAGAGGTTGAGAACTGCCCAAAAGTAACAAAACTCCTATGTCGATGTTAGAAGGAGAGACCCTGAGTTTGAGGTTAATGATTGGGTTTACTTGAAAATCTCACTAATGAAGGGTGTAATGAGGTTTGGTAAGAAAGGGAAGCTCTGTCTCCGATATGTAGGACGCTATCAAATTGTGAGACGTGTTTGTTAGGTTCCTTATGAGCTTGATTTGCCTAATGATTTGGAATCGGTGCATCCGGTTTTCCATGTCTTTATATTTAAAAAGTGTGTTGGAGATCCGACACCTATAGTTTCCTTAGAAGGTTTGGGAGTTGATGAAAATCTTTCTTATGAGGAAGTTTCGGTTGAGATTTTAGACCGGCAAGTTAAGAAGTTGAGAAACAAGGAAGTTGCTTCCGTGAAAATATTATGGAGAAATCATTTAGTTGAGGGTCCAACTTGGGAGGCCGAGGCCGATATGATGTCCCGATATCCTCATTTTTCCTTCTACTCCTACTCTAGCTTGAGGTAATGAGTTCCTCATGGTTTTTTTTTATTTTGGTGTCATGTGTTTGAGATATTCCCATGATTTCCTTATGATATGCATGTTCATGAAAAACTTGTATTTTGAAAGAAAATGAGTTTACATGATTGATTTTCTTCATGTTGTTGTGCATTGAATATAACTTCCTATAGACTTCACGAAATGTGTTGTTGAACATCCGAGTACCCATGATTCCTTATAGAATGACATGGAGGCGAGTACCTGTGTCATATGATTATTGACATGGATGCGAGTACCCATGACTATATATGCAAGGCAAGAGGCGACTACCCATGAGCCTTTACAGAAAGGCAAAGATGTGATTCCCCATGTCTATAAATGATAAAGTAATTATGTTATGATAGGGGAGATAATGTAACCCCTCAGAATATAGTAGTCTAAGCATGGGGTAAAGTGTCAAGCCTTAAGCCAAGGAATTGAGCTTGGGCAACCTTCACGAGGACCCATACGGGCTGTGAAGGGCACCACGAGTCGTGGTGCTGCCCATGGAAGCTCACAACGGCTAGCCAAGCCATGCTCACCTCCCACGAGAACCATCACATCTCGTGTTGGGGACCACGGGTCGTGGTGACACTCGTGGAGGACTAGGCAGTAGCTAGTCAAGGCTGCTCAAAATGGGCCTCCTCCCACGAGCCACCAAACGGCTCCTGAAGGGCACCACGGGCCGTGGGAGGAGTCGTGGTAAATATTTAGTTTTTGGGGATTCAGGGGTGGAAAGTTAGGCCACTAGTAAAGGGACCACGGGAACCATTACGAGCCATGTGACCCTTGACGGCTCGTAGAGCCACTCGTGAGGTGAGTCTGCAAATCTTTAGTTCAGGGGTTTTTGGATCTTTTCCAGTTTTAAGTGAATAAATACTATGTCATTTTACTCAAGCCTAGGAACCCTATATAATTGGTTTTAACCCCAAACTCACCCATTCAAGTAATTATTTCCAAAACCCAAAAGAAACCCCAAAGTTCTTATCTAAAATATTTCTCTCTCTTGAACTTGAAGAAGAAGAAAGAGTTCAAGCTAGGATCAAGCTCAAGTATCCATTCCTCAAGCATTTGTGGTCTTTGTTAGTAAGTTATGATGACTTTTCATTCATGGAAGCCTTTCATCCATGGAGCCCCTAAGATTCCCCAACTGAAAAGTAGAAATTCCCCAATTTTAGTTAGGATTTTTTTCTATTATTGTGGGTATTGATGAATGTTGATCCAATTGATTGGGTAATGATTTTTTATGCTTGAATTGAGTGGAATACATGTTTTTAGGATGAATTTACATGTACTCATGCCTAATCCATGTTTCTAAGTTAGAATTGATATAATTAGGTTTGATGCCATGAAAGAAAACTTTATGGGTTTAGATGTACTCTTATAGGATTGATGAGATACATTAGGATTGCTTTGAGATTGAAGCTTATGAGATGATTATGATATTGATTGCTTTGAGATTGAAGCATTTATAATGATTATGACATATAGTGCTTTGAAAGTAAAGCATAAATAATGATTATGAGATATAGTGCTTTGAGGGTAAAGCTTATGTTATCAATTGTTGATTATTGATGTAATTATTGTAGGAGGGATAGTTCCCACATGAATTGCTTATGTTATGAATGTGAAAGGCTTTCTTACATTGAATGATTCTAGGTTGAAAGGATTGCTTACCTAAAATGAATCTAGGCTAAAAGTATTAGAAATTTATGAGGCTAGAGGCGATTACCCTTAACCTCTAATTGAGAAGGATAAGAGGCGACTACCCTTATTCCCATATGTTTGACATGGAGGAGAATACCCATGATTCCTTATTGGAAGATGTGGAGGCGAATACCCGCATCTTAAAATGAAATGATTTAAAGGCGAATACCCGTGTCATATGATTTTGGGCATGGAGACGAGTACCCATGATCCCATAAGATGGATATGGAGGCGAGTACCCATAACCATATAAGTAAGGCAAGAGGCGGCCACCCATTAGCATTTATAGGAAGGCAAGGAGGTGATTCCCCATGTCTATAAAAGATAAGCTAAAGATAAGAATGATAAGTTATGAGCTTGGATGATTGCTAAGATTGCCTACTATGATGAGTAAGACTAGTGGATGATTACCCATGTCTTGGCTAATTATGCTTTGAGGTTACTTGAGAAGTATTCCTTTTATGTTGATATTATCTATTATGTGAATTGATTATGCTTATGATTTATATTGTCTAACCCTTATGCTTATGTTAATGTTTATGCAAGCTATCATATTTAGTACATTCTTGTACTAACACATACTCTTGCCTAAATTTCGTAAACAAATGTAGGGTCCAACATTCCCAACTCTCATCCCCGTGGCTAGAATCTTAGTAGAGGCAAAACTTGAAGATTGGTAACTCCTTATAGCATTCAAGGATTGACCACCATTTCCTTATATTCTCTCATTTTATGTTTTGAACATTATTGTATGGGCTGTGTCCCAATGACTCTTTGTATTAGATGGTTTTGAACAAGTTGTATGAGACTTCCGCTTCATTTTATAAAACTTTGATTTTGTTGAAAATGGTTTTAAATTTTACCGTATTTCTGTTATCTTGACTATGAAAGCTAAGTGGCTTATATGAGGTCTCTCAAGGTCTTGTATGCCATGTTACCTCTAGGGTGTACCCCTGGGTCGTGACAACTAATTTCACCTAATTGTAACACATTGAGTTTTGGGCCAAATTTCAGAAAACTACAAAAAGCCCAAATGAGATAGAAAAAAGGAGGTTAAAATATATTTATAGAGTTTTGAATATTTTAGCGAGAGAAACACTTTACTTTGTGAAAAACACTTTTAGTTTTTTGGTTTTTTTTACTTTGCTCTTGAAATTTATAAATTGAAGATGAATTCAAAGTGGGTATTACTTGTAATTGCTTAATTTTATGTTACCCATGGTGCTCTTGTAACACCTCGGAATCTAGTAGGCTAAGATAGGGGTTAATTGTTGAGTCAAGTGCTAGAGAATTGATCTTTGGCACCCTCCACGAAGGCCCACAGGCAAGGTCAAGGGCACCACGGCTCGTGGTAGTGGTCGTGGATCTTAAACAATATCTAGACAATGGAGGCTCACCTCCCACGAGAACTATGATGGCTCATGGTGGGCACCACGGCTCATGGTGGGCACCACGGCTCATGGTTGTCCCCGTGAAGGTGAGACAGTGAGCTCCCTAGAGTCTTCCTAAATAGGGACCCTCTCATGAGCCACTTGACGGCTAGTGAACGCCACTACGGGCCATGTAGAGGGTCGTGAAGTGAGAGTGGGTATATGGGATGGTTTCCCAGCCACTGGTCTAGGACCACTGCTGGCAACACGGCTCGTGAGAGGCACCACTGCTCGTGAAGCCCATCGTGAAGGTGGTTCGGCAGAATTTAGTTCAGGAGTTTTTTGGTCTTTTCCGATTTTAAGTGAAATAATACTATGTCATTTTACCCAAGCCTAGGACCCCTATATAAGTGATTTTAACCACAAAACTCACCCATTCAAGTCATTATTCTGAAAACCAAAAAGAAATTCCAAGTTCTTCCTCTCAAATATTTATCTCTAGAACTTGAAGAAGAAGAAAGAGTTCAACCTAGGATCAAGGTCAAGGCTCCATTCCTCAAGAAATTATGGGCTTTGATAGTAAGGTATGATGGCTTTTCATCCATTGAATCCTTTCATCCATGGAGCGCCCAAGATTTCCCAATTGAAAAGTAGAAATTCCCAAATTTGAGTTAGGGTTTTCTTCTAATTTTTTGGGTCTTGATGAATGTTGATCCAAATGATTGGGTTATTATTGTTTATGCTTGAATTTATAGGATTACACATTTTTTAGGATCAATTTACATGTACCCATGATTAACCATATTTGTAAGGTGAAATTGATGTAAATGGGTTTTGATCCATAGAAAGGGAAATTATAGATTTAGATGTATTCTTGTAGGATTAATATGGTACATTATGAACTGCTTTAAGATTGAAGCATATACGATGATAATGAGATTGATTGCTTGCGAGTAAAGCATATCTAAAGATGATTTTTAAGTATTGCTTTGAGGGTGAAGCACATATGATGAATTGTTGGTTATTGATATGATTGTTGTGGAAGAGATAGTTCCCACCTGAATTGCTTAAGTATGAATGTGAAAGGTTTTCTCACATTGAATGATTCTAGGTTTAAAGGATTGTTAACCTAAAATAAATCTAGACTAAAAGACTAAGCAATAGATGAGGCTAGAGGTGATTACCCATGACCTCTAAATGACAAGGATATGAGGCGATTCCCCATATTCCTTAGAGGAGAGTAAGAGGTGCCTACCCTTATTTCCTAATGTTGGGCATGGAAGCGAGTACCCATGATCCAAAAGTATGTGGGCATAGAGGCGAGTAACCATGATCCCTTATTGAAAGATGTGCAGGTGAGTACCTATATCTTATGATGAAAGATATGGAGGCGAGTACATGTGTCTTGTGATGAAGGACATGGAGGTGAGTACCCATGATTCCTTATAGAATGATATGGAGACGAGTACTCGTGTCATATGATGATTGACATGGAGGCGAGTACCCATGACCATATATTCAAGGCAAGAGGCGACTACCCATGAGCCTTTATAGGAAGGCAAGGAGGTGATTCCCCATGTCTATAAAAGATAAACTAAATATGTTATGATAGCTGATGAGCTTGGATGATGGCTTAAGGTTGCTTTCTAGGATGAGTAAGACTAGTGGAGGATTACCCGTGTATTGGCTAAGTGTGCTTTGATGTTACTTCAAGAAGTATTCCTTATATGTTGATATGATCTATTATGAGCATTGATTATGCTTTATGACTTGTGTTGTCACACTCCTATGTTTATGTTGATGTTTATGCAAGCTATCATATTATTATATTTTTGTACTAACACATACTCTTGCCTACATTTCTTATCCAAATGTAGGGTCCGGCGTTCCCGACTCTCATCCCCATAACTAGGATCCATAGTAGAGGCAAGATTGAAGATTGGTGAGTCCTCGTAGCATTCAAGGATTCGACCACTATTTCCTTATGTTTTTTGAATTTAAGTATTGAACATTGTTGTATGGGCTGTGTCCCAAGAATCTTTGTATTAGATGGTTTTGAGACAATTGTATGAGACTTCCTCTTCGTTTTATAAAGACTTTGATGCTGTTAAAAATGTTTTGAATTTTACCGATTTTCTATTATCTTGACTATGAAAGATAAGTGGCTTATATGAGGCCTCTCGGGGTATTGTATGCCATGTTACATCTAGGGTGTACCCCTTGGTCGTGACAACTTTCATGAAATGTATAATTTCTTTACACTTTGTGATAGGTGGCCTAAAACCCAAAATCTAGGGGTGCAATTATGGGGTTTGGTGTTGATTTAATATAGTGGGTATTGTGTTATACTCTATTTTATTGTTGTTCATACCTGGATTTGGGCTAATTAGTATGGATTTATTGGAGTTAGTAATTAGTCTGATAGTTGCCATTTAGGTTTGATGTATGTGACTTGCTTGAAAATAGAGGTTATGGGTTAGATCTATTTTCCGTATTTCTTCATCAGAAAAGAGAATAGTGTAAGGTTTTTTTGTAATTTAGTAATGCATATAGATGAGACCGAAAGGAGATTATATAAATTGTTGCTATGAGATTGAAAGAAGATTAGTTTCATTGAACATGACCTACCCTATCCATCACTGTTAATCACTATAGTGCAACGTAATTACCCCCATGTGATATTGATTTCAAATCCCCGCACCCCTAGATTACTTCTTACTTGATTAAATTTCTAAAATGTTAGTTTAATTTTCACTTTTGAAACCAAACTTCTTTTATTAAATTTGATGGAATCATCCACCCATTTTTCTTATTGTTGCAAATGAATTGATTTACAATCTAAATTTCATAGTAGAATTCCTTGTCTTGTATCGTTCCTTGTGGGATTCGACACTGAATCTTATTCTGGTATTTATATTGATGGAGATCGCTTAGTTTTTGAATTTTTTTTGAAGAGTAGTTTGAGCATTGTAAAAAATTGTGTAGTTGTCTTTGAATGACAACTAGAAATTCCATTAAAGAAATTAGTTTGTAGATTTGTTAATTTGTAGTAGATTGTTATTTGGTGTTGTGGCTTGCCTATTTAAAGTTTTAGAACACGAGTTACCACAATAATGAGAACGATAGTAACTATGGGCAAAACGACAACATGGAAGATTTGAATTCTATGCATGTGAACTTCATTCAAACAATGAGAGCCATCCGGATACCTCCCACAGCAAGGAGGGCAGTTTTTCATATGACCGAAACGATGGTACAATTTCTCCAATTGAGAGGCTTTCACGACCCAGGGGTACCCCCTAGATGTAACATGGTGTATAGGACCGCGAGAGACCCCATACAAGCGACTTAACATTCATAACATAAGAAATAGAATAATAAGAGTAAAGCTATAGTTCAGGTTCAATAGTTTTATAAAGAAAAACGGAAGTCTAAAACACTTGTCTTAATAGCCATCTAATACAATAGAATGAAATTGGGCCTAGCACATACATCATGTTCAAAACTGAAATACAATAAGGAAGAAACTGAAACAATGAAAATCCTTCCTCGAATCATGAGGACTCACCAAAGCTTGGAAACCTTGTAATCAAACACAAGCCACAAAACTGAGAAACGTGACTGTCAGACCCTACATTTGGGGAAACGTAGGCAATAGTATGCGTTAGTACAAAATAATGTACCAAGTATGATAGCTACACATAAAACATTTAAATCATGCCAAAAGAGGACATTTCATGACATGCAATTGACCAAGCTAAAACATGATATAAAAGGGTTAGAAACATAAGTCATAAAACATGGTCAATGCAAGCTAACATCTTTTAAAGCCTTTGAACACATATGAGATACTTCTTGAAGTAACCTTATTTCATTATTAATTTTTGAAGTATCCTTAACCGACATAGAGACCATGTGAGTTATAACATGATCGCCAGGTGTCTCCTACACCGAAAAGGGTTTTCCTACTTGCCAAGGTAAGGACCATAACTTCTAGGTTAGGTGGATCCACTTGCTAATGTGTATCTAGATAATCATCCTATGGGGGCACATAGGTAAGGGATAACAAGATCGCTTTTAGAAACCCGACCTCTACAAACGAGAGATATTCCATCTCAATATCATCTCGCTACTAAGCATAATTCCCACGGAATAGTCATTTCTTACTTGTTCTTATTATCCATGGAAACGCACGTCATCTTGCCAAGCAAAGCTAACTCCTCATCCATGGAAAGGTATTATACAATAACCAATCCAATCTAGGTTTCATTAGGATAACTCTTAATTCTTTGATTCAATTAGGTGAGAAGACCTTTCAACCTTAGAACCCTTTATTATGTGAGAAAACCTTTCAGATCATGCTTTCATGTGTATTTGAAAAAATCCTTTCAATAATACATTAAAAACATCATCATTATTACTTTACTCTCAAAGCATCCTTGAAATATTTACATATATTTATAAGAACATGCATAATTCCATAATTTATCTTTCAATGTTCAAAACCCACATTCAATTATCAATATTTAGAACTCATGGGTTAGATATGCATTTCATGATAAATTCATGTAACTCTATCAATACATGCTTGATTTTATAAAACTCCCCCTTTATAATCAAAACCCCACATCATATGATCATAACATTAAAACATGGGAATTACATGGCTTCATGGGGGAAATCATCATAAAATCATAGTATTTCATCAATTCATGCATAAGAGATTATAATTCATTCAATTAAATAAATAATCAAGAGAACCCATGACAATTGAAGAAAACCCTAACACAATTGGGGATTTCTAACTTTGAAAATAGAGAAATTTGGGAACTCCATGAATGGAAGGAATCCATGGATGAAAACTATCATACCTTGAATTCTTCTTCTTCAAACTTTCTAGAGAGAGAATTATTAAGGAGTTCTTTTTTTTGCTAAATTTGAAGAGAATGAAGTGAATGAACTAATAAGGGGGTTGAAATCACTTATATAGGGGTCTGATTGAAGGGTAAAACGACGTAGTATAGGAATAAAATAATTAAGAAAAGACCCAACTGCCCCTGAACTTATCTGCCGACCCACCATCCACAGCCACAACGACGGACTATGGTCAGGATGACGGGCCATCCTGCATGACCATCGTTCGTGGTCAGAAGCCTCGTTTTGGGCCAGTTAACCACAGTCCCCCAACCACGGACCGTGGTCTCACCGACGGTTTGTATGTCAGGTTGTGGTCCTGAGCCTTTGAAGACTTTGGGGTTGAACAGTCCATGAACCACACTACGGTCCGTGGTCCTACCCACGTTCCATGGTTGGCCACAGTGGCTGGCACCTGTAGCTTTCTGAAACTTGGCATATTGCCCTCTTTCGAAACCGGGGTGTTAAAAAGGCATGTTAAGGGGATTAGCTCATGAGGATCTCCATGAACACCTTCAAAATTGTGTGGAAGTATGTGGGCTGTTGGTGTTCAAGAACATCTCACAAGAGTCTAAAAGGTTGAGGTTATTCTCGTTCTCTTTGATTGTAGAAGCTACAAGATGGTTGGCGAAATTGCGAAATGATTCTATTACTACTTGGGGGGATTTAACTAAATCTTTCTTGGAGTGATTCTTTCCCCCCTCGACTATGATCAAACTTAGAATTAAAATCAAGAATTTTAAGAGAATATGAGGTGAACCTCTACATGAAATGTTGTTGACTTTCAAGAAATTACTCTTTCAATGACAAACACATAGTGTTTCAGAAATTTTTTTAGCTGCAATACTTCTCTTGAAGCCTTGATTCAGCCAATAATGGTGTGGGTGATTAGCTTGTCCAAGAAGGATTAATCAGGAAACCGTATGATATGACCAAGGTCAACCGAGCATGGCATACTAGAGAGGATAAAGTTTCTACTCAATAATTGTGCATGAGCAAAGAAAAAATTGAGAAGGACAATGAGCAATATGAAAATATCGCCAAAATGATGACCCAACTCGATTTGTTATCTAAACACGTTATATGATGTGGTTTAAAGTTAGTAAATGTGGTTGGAACAAGTAGTGGGAAATTTTAATACTTCGGGTTAAGAGAAGGGAAAAATATTAATTTCACAGCCGATTCAGCGAAGTAAGTCGAGAACGCCGAACAACTCGGCGATCTGCCGAGTAGAACTTCTCTCCTTTTTTGCTTGCTTTCTACATCCAGCTGTTCTAGAACTTTAGGCAAACTGGATCAAGCTCACTGTTCCATTCGGCGAGTCGGTAAAATGCATTCCCAGTCCTCGAGTTGGCTTAGTCCATGAGGCGACAAATTGGAACTTTCCGCAAGCTAAAGGCTGATTCGGCGAGTGGCTTTTGGCAAACTCCATCATTTTTTTTCAGTTTTTAGTCATGATCTTCTGGGTCTTTTAAGATTATTTTAATTTAATTCCATGACGTTTTACCCTTCACCTCAAGACCTATATAAGTATGTTTACCCCAAAATTTCCCCAATTTAAATCATTCTCCAAAATTCCTAAAAGAAGAACAAGTCTTCCTCTGAAATTTTCTCTCTCTAGAAGTTGAAGAAGAAAACTAGGGTTTGCAAGACAAGTCTCCAATTCCATCATTGAAGTCAAGCTTTTGGCATTGAGGTATTATAGTTTTCATCCATGGAAGCCTTTCATCCATGGAGTTCCCAACTTCTCCAATTTTCAAAGTTAGAAATCCTTAATTGAGTTAGGGTTTTTCTTCTATGTTATAGGTTCTCTTAATTATTGATTTAATTGATCGATCTATGATCTTTTATGCATGAATTGAGTTAATCTCATATTTTTATGATTATCCCCCATGAAATTCCCATGTTTTCCAAAGTATGATCATAAGATGTGGTTTTGAATTGTGAAAGAAGAGTTATGAAATTAAACATGTTTTTTTATGAAATTGATGAAATTGTTTTAAGGATGCTGTGGTATCAATGTTGTCATTTGTTGTGTTGTGAAAGAATTTCTCAGATACACATGAAAGCATGATTTGTGAAAGTACATTCTCACATAAATAATTCTTAGGGTTGAAAGGTTTTCTCAACTACACTTGGAATCAATTATTTAAGGAGTTATTCTAATGAAACATGTCTTGGATTGGTTATTGAATGATACGTTTCAATGGAAAATACATGACTTATCTTGGATTGGCAATATGATGTGCCCTTCCATGGATGATAAAGGCAAGTATGCATAATTGACTATTCCGTGAAAATTAATCTTAGCACCGAGCAGATATTGAGATGGAAACTCTCTCGTTAGTAGAGGTCGGGTTTCTAGAAACAATCTCCTTGTCCTTTAACCATGTGTGACCATAGGATGTTGTCTTATGCAGACATTAACTAGTGGATCCACCTACGCTAGAATTTCATGGTCCTTACCTTGGCAAGTAAGACAACCTTTTTCGGTATGGGAGACACCAGATTCTATGTTATAGCTCACATGGTCTCTATGTCGGTTAAAAGGTAATTTCCCACTAAAATAAACTAAGGTTACTTTTATAAGTATCTCATAAACGTTTTGAAGATGTTATCTTGCATTGACCTTTTTTTTCGACTTATGTTCTCTAATTCTTTATACTCATGTTTAGCTTTGTCATCGCATGTAATGGACATGTACCTTTTTAGTATGTTTTAAATGTTTTATGCATGTCTATTAGACTTAGTACATGTTTGTACTAACGCATACTCTTGCCTACATTTTTCCAAAAATGTAGGGTCCGACAGTCAGGGTTCCCAGTTTTGTGGCTAGAGTTCGTTGAGGAGATTTTGAGTTTTGGTGAGTCCTTATGCTTTGAGGAGCGGATATTTATTGTTTTCAGACTTTCCTTACTTTCAGTTTTGTAACATGATGTACGGGCTATGACCAGATTAATTCTTATGTACTAGATGACTTTGAGTTGACGTTTAGATTTTCCCCTTTTCTATATAAAACTTTGATACATTGAAACTGTCTTTTAAATCTCTTTATTCTATTGTTGTATGATTAAAGCTAAGTGTCTTGTATGGAGACTCTCGGGCCCTGTATCCAAATATGGGAATTGAACCATAAACTCAGAACCTGCAGGTGCCCTCCACGAGGACTACCAATGGTCCGTAGGTGGACCCACGGACTGTAGGTGTGACCCATGGATTGGAGCCCAAAAAGGAGACTTTCTGACCATGAACGACAGTCCACCAGGATGGGCCGTGGGTCAGACCATGGTCCATCGACTGGGTGCCTCAGAACTGTCCAAGCCTAAACCACGACTGGACCTACGGGTCGTAGGTGGGTCTACGGTCCGTGGTCCTGGGGCCCCTGGTTTGGCCAAAATTCTCTGACCACCAACCACCGATGTGCAGGACAGACCGTAGGTCCATCCATGGTCCGTCGACTGTGTCCGTCGGTTGGTAGGTCAGTGACTGATGGAAGTTATTTTTAGGGGTAATTGGGTCTTTTTCCAATTAATTGATTCCTATACTATGTAATTTTTTCTACATCTAAAACCCCTATATAAACCTTTTTAACCCCAAATTAGACCCATTTAATTAATTCTTCCGAATTCCAAAAGAAAACCAACTCCTCTCAATATTCTCTCTCTAAAGCTTGAAGAAGAAGAAGAAGGTTTCACCTAGGGTTTCAAGGTCAAGGTTCAATTCATCCAATGGAACTTAGCATTGGGCTTCGTTGTTGAGGTATGGTAGTTTTCATCCATGGATAGCTTTCATCCATGGAGCCCTCTAAAAATCTCCAATTTCAAAGATAGAAATCCCCAATTGTTAGGGTTTGATTCCAAAGTCATGGGTTCCTTTCAAACTTTATTCTAAGGATTGAATTATGTTATTATAAGCATGAATTGATGATTTCCTATGGTTTTATGATGTATCCCCAAGAACCCATGAATTTCTCATATTTCTCATATTTCTCAATTGTGATCTTATAATGTGGGTCTTTGTTGATGAAAGGTGAATTTTATGAAGTTATGCATGAAATGATAGAATCACATAAATTATAATGAAACCAAGGTCAAATGATTGAATTCTTGATGTAATGATGGAAAGTAAGTTATGAACCTTGAAACGGTAATTTCTATGAGATTATGCATGTTTTCATGAAGTCTCTATGTATATGCTTTAAGGACACTTGAGAGTAAATTGTCAATGATTATGATAATGTTGTTGTGTTAATTGAAACGACATTCTCATAAACACATAATGAATATTATGTGAAATGTTTTCTCACATAATGATGATTCTAAGTTTGGAAGGCTTTCTCACCTAATTGAATCTAAGATGTACATGTAGACATGGACGGTTAAAGGTTTTATCAGGCATGATCTAATGAGCTATCCTAATGAACAAACTTAGATTGGTTTTCAAGGACATCCTTCCATAAGACAGGAGTTATGTAAGACTTAATAATTACTCCGTGGGATTTATGCTTAGCACCAAGTGGATATTGAAATGAGATGGAAGTGTTTTACATTAGTTGAGTCCGCGTTTCTAGTAGCAATTTTTGTATCCCATAAACTATGTGCTCCTATAGGTTATCTTGCTAGTGGATCCACCTAAGCTAAGATGTTCATGGTCCTACCTTAGGCAAGTAGGACAACCCTTTTCGGTGTGGGTAACATCGGGTGATCGTATTATAGCTTACATGGTCTCATGTCGGTTAAGGCTACTTCCCACAATAAGAACATGAATAATGAACTATGGTTACTCAAGAAGCTTTGTATATGAGTTCAAAGGTTTTAAAGATGATGTTGACTTATGGTGTCCATGATTATGATTTATGACTTCTAATCTCTTATGTGATGTTTAAACTTGGCAAATTGCATGCTTTAAAATGAAATGTCCCTTTTTGCATGTTTCAATAATTTTTATGCATGGCTACCATACTGAGTATATTTTTGTACTAACACCTACTTTTGCCTACATTTTTCCCGAGTGTAGGGTCTGTCACTCGAGGTGGTCATTCTAGTGGCTAGTGCTTGGACTTTGATTTCCTTCCGAGCTTGGTGAGTCCTCATGGTTTGAGGACGGACTTTTCCTTATGAAGTTTCCACTTCTTGTATTTCCCTTTTTGGACATGATGTGTGGGCTAGGTCCAATTTCATTCAATATTGTAATAGATGGCTATGATGAGACAAATGTCTAGACTTCCTCTTTCTTTTAATAAAAACCTTTTTAAGACTTGGAAATGTATTTTACTCTTATTGTTCTATATCTTATGTTATGAAAGCTATGTGGCTTGTATGGAGTCTTCAGGCTTCTATACGCCATGTTACATCTAGGGGGTACCCATGGGTCGTGACAAACTTGGAAATCAGAGCACAAGGTTTAGAATGATCTTAGGATGATGTCTCATAAGCCACGTCTAGTAGAGTCTTGGTCATGAGTGTGAAGCACGCCACATTTATGAATGAGAGGCTACAAGATGTTTAGGAAATTTCACTTATTTATTACTCTTAAGTCGTGACTTAGAGTTTAACTCTAAAAAGATCCCTCTCCTAATCCTTGACCTATATCTTTAGGATATGAATACCAGAAGGAATGCTAGAAGGATGGAGGGTGCCAATGTGGATCAAGCAGCTCCTCCTCAGGCTCCTCAAGCTCCGATAAACCCTTTGGCTGAGAATATGACAAATGCGGAGGTCAGGTCGGCTTTCCAAATGTTTGCTCAAGCTTTGGCAAATCAAGCCAATAGAGAGGTGGTAGCTCTGGTGAATCCTAATGTGAATTCAGCGGCTTCGAGGGTGAGGGATTTTTCAAGAATGAACCCTCCGGAATTTCATGGCTCCAAAGTGGAGGAGGACCCTCAAAGGTTCATCGACGAGGTCTATAAGGTACTTGCTATCATGGGGGTGACTCCAGAGGAGAAGGCGGAATTCACTGCTACCAATTGATGGATGTTGCACAAGTATGGTATCATCAGTGGAGAGAGGCAAGGACGGTAGGAGAGCGTCCCGTAGAGTGAGAGGTGTTTAAATCGGCATTTCTTGACAGGTTCTTTCCCCTTGAGTTGAAGGAAGAAAAGGTGCAAGATTTCATTAACCTTCGTCAAGAAAGTATGAGTGTAAAGGAGTATGCTCTTAAGTTCACCCAACTATCCAAGTACGCTCCAACTATGGTGGCGGATTAGAGGGCTAGGATGAGTAAGTTTGTAACAGGCGTGTCCGACTTGGTAGAAAAAGAATGTCATACGACAATGCTCCTCCATTATATGAATATCTCACGTCTTATGGTGTACGCCCAACAAATTGAGAAATCGAAACTCAGGGAGAAGAATAGGGAGGTAAAGAGGGCCAAGACCGATGATGGTAATTTCTCACATGCTAGGTCCGATGGACAAGGTCCACCTAAGTTTAGACAAAAGTTTAACAAGGATAGGGTGTCTAACCCTAAACCTCACAGAGGTAATGGAGGTGACTCTTCTTTGGCTAGGTCTACATGTGCTAAATGTGGGAAGAAACATGATGGAAAGTGCCTAGTCAGCACGGACGGCTGTTATGGTTGTGGCAAGAGTGATCACAAGATGAGAGATTTCCCGATGCCCAAGGTTAAAGGGAGAGAGGGCAAGCAATCCCCTCTTAGCGGTTCAAACTCCAATGCTCTGAAAAAAAACTGTTTTTATGCTCTTCAATCCCGAGGTGACCAAGAGAGCTCCCCGGATGTAGTCACTGGTATGTTAAAAGTTTTTCTTCATGATGTGTATGCTTTGTTAGATCCTGGTGCTACTTTATCATTTGTGACGCCATATGTGGCGATGAGATTTGATGTTCCCCCGGAAGTGCTATTAGAACCTTTTCTTGTCTCTACCCCTATTGGTGATTCGGTGGTGGCTAAGAGGGTCTATAGGAGATGTCCCATTTCTTGGTGGACTTGGTAGAGCTAGACATGTTAGACTTTGATGTGATCCTTGGTATGGATTGGTTGCATGCATGTTATGCCTCTATTGATTGTAGAACTCGGGTGGTTAGATTCCAATTCCCAAATGAGCCTATCCTAGAGTGGAAGGGGGGAAATTCTATGCCTAGGGGTCAATTTTTCTCTTGTCTTAAAGCTAAGAGGATGATCTCTGAAGGGTGTATTTACCATCTTATTAGGGTAAGGGATGTAGATTCCAAAACCCCTTCCCTTGAGTTGGTTCCCGTGGTTAATGAATTCCTGGAAGTGGTTCCCGATGATTTAACCGGTATTTCTCCTGAGCGGGAAATATATATTGGTATTTACCTTCTCCCAGATACGCAACCTATCTCTATCCCTCCTTATAAAATGGCTCCGGTGGAGTTAAAAGAGCTGAAAGAGCAACTAAAGAATTTATTGGATAAGGGTTTCATCCGACCGTGTATCTCTCCATGGGGTGCTCCCGTGTTGTTCGTTAGAAAGAAAGATGGGGCTCTTCGAATGTGCATTGATTATCGTCAATTGAACAAAGTGACCATCAAGAATAAGTATCCTCTTCCAAGGATAGATGACTTGTTTGACCAACTTCAAGGGGCTAGTTATATCTCTAAGATTGATCTTAGTTTGGGTTATCACCAATTGAGGGTGAGAGGAGATGATATTCCAAAGACGACCTTTAGAACCCGGTATAATCATTATGAGTTTATGGTAATGTCGATTGGATTGACTAATGCTCCGGCCGGCGTTTTTGGATTTGATGAATAGGGTGTTTAGACAATACCTTGATATGTTTGTAATTGTGTTTAATGATGATATTTTGATCTATTCATGGAGTTAGAATGAGCATGTTGACCATTTGAGAATTGTGTTGCAAGTTCTTAAGGACCAACAAGTTTTTGAAAAGTTTAGCAAGTGTGAATTTTGGTTAAGGTCTGTAGCTTTCCTTGGTCATATTATGTCAAGTAAGGTAATTGAGGTAGATCCTAAGAAGACAGATGCAATCAAAAGTTGTCCTAGACCTCTATCTCCTTCCGACATTAGAATATTTTTGGGTTTGGCCGGTTACTATAGAAGGTTTGTTGAGGGATTTTCTTCCATTGATTCACCTTTGACGGCTTTGACTCAAAAGAAGGCTAAATTTGTGTGGTCGGAAGCTTGTGAGAAAAGTTTCCAAGAGTTGAAAGATAGACTTACTTCCTCTCCAGTGTTGACCTTACTAGAAGGTACAGATGGTTTTGTGGTGTATTGTGATGCCTCTAGAGTTGGGTTGGGATGTGTGCTTATGAAAAATGGTAAGGTTATTGCCTACGCTTCAAGGTAACTCAAAGTCCATGAGAAGAATTATCCTACCCATGATCTTGAGTTAGCAACAGTTGTTTTTGCCTTAAAGATATGAAGGTGTTATTTGTATGGGGTCCATGTTGATGTTTTCCCCGATCACAAAAGTTTACAATATGTGTTTAGTCAAAAGTACTTGAATCTTCTCCAAATAAGGTGGCTAGAACTCTTGAAGGACTATGACATGAGTGTCCTTTATCACCCCGGTAAAGCTAATGTGGTAGGGGATGCTCTTAATAGATTGCCAATGGGTAGTGTGGCTCATATTAATGAAGAAAAGAAAGAATTGGTTCGTGATGTTCATAGGTTGGCCCGATTAGGTGTTCAACTAGTGGACTCCACCAAGGGTGGTGTCATGGTCCATAATGGTTCCAAATCGTCCTTTGTGATGGATGTGAAGGCAAAGCAAGGTCTTGATCCTATATTAGTCGAATTAAAAGAAGAGGTACTTAGGAAGTCCGTTGAGGCTTTCTCCCAAGGGGGAGATGGGGTTCTAATCTATCAAGGTCGGTTATGTGTTCCAAATGTTGATTACTTGAGGGAGAACATTTTAGAAGAAGCCCATAGTTCTAGGTATTCTATTAACCTGGGAACCACCAAGATGTACCGTGATCTATGAGAATTCTATTGGTGGAATGGGATGAAGAAAGATATTTTAGAATTTGTGGCCAAGTGTCCTAATTGTCCACAAGTGAATGTTGAGAACCAAAGGCTGGGAGGTTTGTCCCAAGACATTGCTATTCCTACTTGGAAGTGGGAAGACATGAATATGGACTTTATAGTGGGTTTGCCTCGCACCCGGTGACAACATTATTCAATATGGGTAATAGTGGATCAGATGACGAAATCGGCTCACTTCCTTCCCGTCAAGGCTTCATATTCGGCGGAGGACTATTCCAAAATGTATTTGAGAGAGGTGGTGAAATTTCATGGTGTGCCTTTGTCTATCACTTATCAATTTTGGAAGTCATTCCAAAAGGGTCTTGGTACCAAGGTTAAGCTTAGCACGACTTTTCATCCCCAAACTGATGGGCAAGCGGAGCATACTATCTAAACTTTGGAAGACATGTTAAGGGCTTGTGTGATTGATTTTAAGGGTAATTGGGATGACCATTTTCCATTGACGAATTTCCTATAATAATAGCCATCACTCGAATATTAGTATGGCCCCATTTGAGGCTCTCTATGGTAGGACGTGTAGATCTCCTATAGGTTGATTTGAGGTGGGTGAAATTGCTTTGATAGGTCCCGAGCTAGTTTTTAAAGCTATTGAAAAAGTTTGGTTTATTAGAGAAAGGTTAAAAACGGCTCAAAGTCGCCAAAAGTCTTATGCCGATGTTAGAAGAAGGGACCTTGAGTTTGATGTTCATGATTGAGTTTACTTGAAAATCTCACCCATGAAGGGTGTAATGAGGTTTGGTAAGAGAAGGAAGCTTAGTCCCCGATATGTAGGCCCATATCAAGTTTTGAGACATAATGGTAAGGTTGCCTATGAGTTGGAATTGCTAAATAAGTTGGCATCGGTGCATCTGGTTTTCTATGTCTCTATGCTTAAGAAGTGTGTTGGAGATCCGACATCCATAGTTTTCCTAGAAGGGTTGGGAGTTAATGAAAGTCTCTCTTATGAGGAAGTTCTGGTTGAGGATTTGGACCGGAAAGTTAAGAATTTAAGGAATAAGGAAGTTGCTTCCGTAAAAGTGTTGTGGAGGAATCATTTAGTTAAGAGTGCTACTTGGGAGACCGAGGCCGATATGAAGTCCCGATATCCTCATCTCTTTCCTTCTACTCCTACTCTAGCTTGAGGTAATGAGTTCCTCTTGGTTTGTCTTATATGTTGGGAGTCATGTGTGCTTATGTGTTCCATGGTCTCCTTAAGTTATGCATGTTCATGAAATCTTATGTTTTGAAAGAAAATGAGTTTTGTTGATTTCCCTCATGTTGTTGTGCATTTAGTATGAGTTGCCTATATGCTTCATAAGATACTGGTTGAACATGCTTTAGTTATGCTTTTTGAGAGTAAATTGCATATTGACTTCATGAGATTGTTTTGAACATGCTTTTGAGATTGGAGAAGGTAGTTCCTCGTAGAACATGAGAAATGTTTAAATGTTTCATGCATAATGGGTGATTAGATGCAGTTCCTACCTTCGTGTGATGCATTGAATGTGTTTTGTATGGAGTTGATGTTTCCTCCTTTGTTTTGTGCATTGTTGTGAGGTTTCATTCATGTTGGCTGGTAGTCTTGAGTCTTGGCTCCCATAAGGTGTCTAGAGCGTCATTCGAGGATGAATGATCCCAAGGGGGAGATATTGTAACTCTCGTATTCGAATATGGGAAATGAACCAGAAACTCAGAACCTGCAGGTGCCCTCCACGAGGACCACCAACGGTCCATACTATAAAACATACCATAGGTGTGGTCTGTGGATTGGAGCCCAAAAAGGAGACTTTCTGACCATGAAGGACGGTCCACCAGGATGGGCCGTGGCTCAGACCACGGTGCGTCGACTGGGGTCCGTGGATGGGTGCCTAAAAACAATCCAAGCATGAACCACTACTGGACCTACGGGTTGTAGGTGGGTCCACAGTCTGTGGTCAAGGGACCCATTGTTTGGTCAAAATACTCTAACCTCCAACAACGGACCTGTAGGACAGACCGTAGGTCCATCCACGGTCCGTCGACTGTGGCTGTCGGTTGGTAGGTCGGTGACTGATGGCAGTTATTTTTAGGGGTAATTGTGTCTATTCCCAATTAATTGATTCTTATACTATGTTGTTTTTCCTACATCTAGAACCCCTATATAAGCATTTTTAATCCAAAATTAGACCCATTTAATTTATTCTTCCAAATCCAAAAAGAAAACTAACTCCTCTCAAATATTCTCTCTCTAAAGCTTGAAGAAAAAGAAGAAGGTTTCACCTAGGGTTTCAAGGTCAAGGTTCAATTCATCCATTGGAGCTTAGAATTGGGCTTCGTTGTTGATTTATGGTAGTTTTAGTCCATGGATAGCTTTCATCAATGGAGCCCTCTCAAAATCTCCAATTTCAAAGATAGAAATCCCCAATTGTTAGGGTTTGATTCTAAAGTCATGGGTTCCTTTCAAACTTGATTCTAAGGGTTGAATTATGTTATTATAAGTATGAATTGATGATTTCCTATGGGTTTTATGATGTATCCCCAAGAACCCATGAATTCCCTATATTTCTCAATTGTGATCTCATAATGTGGGTCTTTGTTGATGAAAGGTGAATTTTATGAAGTTATGCATGAAGTGATAGAATCACATGAACTATAATAAAATCCATGTCAAATGATTGAATAATAGATGTGATGATGGAACGAAAGTTATGAACCTTGAAAGGGTAATTTCTATGAGATTATTCATGTTTTCATGAAGTCTATCTATATGCTTTAAGGACACTTGAGAACAAAGTGTCAATTATTATGATAATGTTGTTGTGTTGATTGAAAGGACATTCTCATGAACACATTATGAATATGATGTGAAAGGTTTTCTCACATAATTATGATTCTAAGGTTGAAAAGCTTTCTCACCTAATTGAATCTAAGATGTGGTGAAAGGTTTTCTCACGCATGATATAACGAGCTATCCTAATGAAATAACTTTGATTGGTTGTCAAGGACATCCTTCCATAAGATAGGAGTTATTTAAGACTTAATAAGTAATCCGTGGATTTATGCTTAGCACCCAGTGAATATTGAAATGTGATGGAAGTCTTTTACGTTAGTTGAGTCTGAGCTTCCCATGTATGTCTCGTGAGATGGAAACCTTCTACGATAGTTGAGTCCAGGTTTCTAGTAGCAATCTCCGTATCCCATAAAATATGTCCCCTCAAAGGTTATCTAGCTAGTGGATCCAACTAAGCTAAGATGTTCATGGTCCTACCTTAGGCAAGTAGGACAACCCTTTTCGGTGTGGGTAACACCGGGTGATCATGTTATAGCTCACATGGTCTCATTTCGGTTAAGGCTACTTCCCACAATAAGAACATGAATAATGAACTATGGTTACTCAAGAAGATTTGTATATGATGTTTAAACTTGGAAAATTACATGATTTGAAATGAAATGTCCCTTTTTTTCATGTTTCAATGATTTTTATGCATGGCTACCATACTTAATGCATTTTTGTACTAACGCCTACTTTTGCCTACATTTTTCCCAAGTTTAGGGTCTGGCACTAGAGGTAGTCATTCTAGTGGCTAGAGCTTGGACTTTGATTTCCTTCTGAGCTTGGTGAGTCCTCATAGTTCGAGGACGGACTTTTCCTTATCTAGTTTCCACTTCTTGTATTTCCCTTTTTGGACATGATGTATGGGCTAGGCCCAATTTCATTCAGTATTGTAATAGATGGCTATGATGAGAAAAATATCTAGACTTCCGCTTTCTTTTATGAAAAACCTTTTTAAGACATGGAAATGTATTTTACTCTTATTGTTCTATTTCATATGTTATGAAATCTAAGTGGCTTGTATGGAGTCCCTCGGGGTTCTATACGCCATGTTACATATAGGGGGTACCCCTGGGTCATGACACAGGGTCTTATACGCCTTGTTACATCTAGGGGCTACCTTGGTTCGTGACAAACTTTGTAATCAGAGCACAGGGTTTAGAAAGGTACTAGGAAGTCTCATAAGCAACGTCGAGTAGAGTCTTGTTCATAAGTGTGAAGCGCACCATATTTATGAATGAGAGGCTATAAGATGATAAGGAAACTCCACTTCTTTCATTACTCTAAAGTCGTGTGATAGAGTTTAACTCTATAAGGTCTCTCTCCTAAAACTTATTCGATGCTCTACATAATATGGCTACTCGAAGAGCTTATGCTAGAAGGAAAGTGAGGGATAATGTGGATCAAGAAGCTCCTCCTCAAGCTCCGGTTGACCCTTTGGCCGAATAGGTGACTAATGTGGAGTTTAGGGCTACTTTTCAAGTATTGGACCAAGCTATGATGGCTCAAGTCAATAGGTAGGTTGTGGTCCCCATGAACCCAAATGTGGGTACGGGGGCATCTAGGGTGAGGGACCTCGTTAGAATGAATCTTCTGGAGTTTTATGGTTCTAAGGTTGAGGAAGATCCTCAAGAGTTAATTGATGAGGTGTATAAAGTATTGATAACCATGGGAGTAACGCTGGTAGAAAAGGCAGAGTTGGCCGCTTACTAACATAAGGGTGTTTCACAAGTTTGGTTCAACCAATGGAAGGAAGGGAGGGCAGCTGATGTAGGTCGTCTCGATTGGGATAAGTTCAAAATTGACTTTCTTAGATAGGTTCTTTTACCTTAAGATGAGGGAGGCAAAGGTGCTTGAGTTCATCAACCTTCGTCAACGTACTATAAGTGTGAAGGAATATGCTCTGAAGTTTACACAATTGTCTCGATATGCTCCTACTATGAATGCCTATTCTAGGGCAAGGATGACTAAGTTTGTTTCGTGTGTGTCTGAGATGGTGGTTAAGGAATGTCGTACCACTATGCTCATCAATGATATTGACATTTCTCGTCTCATGGTTCATGTTCAACAAATCGAAGAGAAAAAACTTAAGGAAAGGTCCAGGGAGGCAAAGAGTGCTAAGACAGGTGATGGTAACTTCTCACATTCAATGTCTGATGGGCATGGTCGTTCTAAGTTTCGACAAAGGTTTTCCAGCCAAGGTTTCTTCGATGCTCCTCTTAAGTTAAACAAAGATAGGGTGTCTAAGCCTAAGCCTCAAGGAGGAAATGGTAGTGGATATTTATTACCTATGTCTACTTGTGCTAGGTGTGGGACGAAGAACGAGGGTAAGTTCTTAGCAGGCACATATGGTTGCTTCGGTTATGGTAAAACTGGTCATAAGATGAGGGATTGCCCGATGCTTACGGCTAAAGAAGAGAGGGTAAGCAAGCTCCTCCTAGTGGTCCGGTGTATCACGTCAGATTCGAGAGATGGAAAGATGAGGGTTTTCGGGAGTTGCAGGTGCTAGCCCATAGAGGCCAACTACGGTCCGTGGATGGGACACGGACCGTAGGTCAGGTCCGTGGTTGGTCACCCTCAGAACTCACAGAACCTATGACACACGGCCTGGACCACAAACGGTCAATGGGTCCACGGTCCGTGGGTGAAGGTCCGTAGTTCAAGGCCCAGAAGCCAAGTTCCTGACCACGAACGACGGTCGTGCAGGATGGACCGTCTGTCTGTCCACGGTCCGTCGGTCGTGTCCCGTGGATGGTGATCCGGCAGTTATTTTTAGGGGAATTTGGGTCTTTTCCTAATTAGTCTAGCCTAATACTATGTCTTTTTGCCTATATCTAAAACCCATATATAAACATTTTAACCACAAATTTCCCTCAATAGAAATCATTCTCTCAAATTTGGAAAAGAAGAACAAGTCTCCTCTCCAAAATATTCATCTCTCTACAAGTTGAAGAAGAAGAAAGAGTTGAAGCTAGGTTCAAGGTCAAGTCTCCATTCCTCAAGAAATTGTGGGCTTTTATATCAAGGTATGATGGCTTTTCATCCACGGAATCATTGCATCCATGGAGCCCCTAAGATTCCCCAATTGTAAAGTAGAAATTCTCCAATTTGAGTTAGGATTTTCTTCTAAGTTGTGGATTATTGTGAATATTGATCCAATTGAATGGATTATGATTATTTAAGCGTGAATTGATAGAATTACATATTTTTTTAGGATGAATTTACATGTACCCATGCTTAACCCTTGTTTCTAAGATGAAATTGATGTAACTGGATTTTAAATCCATGAAAGGACAATTTATGGATTTAGATGTATTCTTATAGGATAAAAAAGGTACATTATGAATTGCTTTGAGAGTGAAGCATATATGATGATTATGATAGGTATTGCTTTGAGAGTGAAGCATATATGTGATTGTTTATTATTGATGTAATTGTTGTGGAAGGGATAGTTCCCACTAGAATTGCTTATGTGTGAATGTGAAATGCTTTCTCACATTGAATGATTCTAGGTTGAAAGGATTTCTCACCTAAAGTGAATCTAAGCTAAAGACTAATAAATTGATGAGGCTATAAGAGATTACCCTAGAACTCTAAATGAGAAGGATATGAGGCGATTACCCATATCCCTTAGAATAGAATAGGAGGAGATTACCCTTATTCCTTGAAGTTGAACAAGAGGCGACTACCCACGTTCTTAAGGTATGAGTTGGACATGAGGCGAGTACCCATGATCCATATAGAAATACAAGGGGCAAATACCCATGTCACATGATGTTGGACTAGAGGTGAGTACCCATGATCCAAAATTATGTTGGACTAGAGGCGAGTACCCATGATCCCAATGTTTAGAAGGGATAGAGGCGATTACCCATGTTCCTTTATAGTAAGGGAAGAGTCGATTCCCCATGTCTCTAAAAGATAAGCTAGATATGTTATGAAAGGTGATGAGCTTGGACTGTTTCTTGAGTTGGCCTTCCAGGATATGTAAGGATGAATTGAGGTTACTTTCAGAAGTATTGCTTTTATATTGAAATGATCTATTGTGTGCATTGATTATGCTTATGCTTTATGTTGTCTAACTCTTATCTTTATGTTGATGTTTATGTAATCTACCATATTTAGTATATTTTGTACTAACGCATACTCTTGCTTACATTTCTTATTTAAATGTACGGTCCGGCGTTCTCGACTCTCATACCCGTGGCTAGGATCTATAGTAGAAGCAAGGTTGAAGATTGGTGAGTCCTCATAGTATTCGAGGATTTGGCCACAGTTTCTCTTATGTTTATTTTCATTTTAGTATTGAACATTGTTTTATGGGTTGTGTCCCAAGATTCTATTATATTAGATGGTTTTTGAGACAAGTGTATTAGACTTCTGCTTCGTTTTATAAACACTTTGATTGTGTTGAATTTTTTTAAAAATTTACCGATTTTCTATTATCTTGACTATGAATGCTAAGTGGCTTATATGAGGCCTCTCAGGGTCTTGTATTCCATGTTACATCTAGGGGGTACCCCTGGGTCGTGACAAACTTGGTAATCGGAGTAGAAGGTTTAGAAAGGTTCTAGGATGTCTTAAAACCACCTCTAGTAGAGTCTTGTTCATGAGTGTGAAGCGCACCACATTTATGAATGAGAGGCTACAAGATGTTTTAGAAACTTCACTTCTTCATTACTCTAAGTTGTGCGATAGAGTTTAACTCTATAAGATATTTCTCCTAATCCTTATCCGATGGTCTACATGATATGACTACTAGAAGGGCTTTTGCTAGAATGACTGAGGGAGAAGATGTTGGTCAAGGAGCTCTTAAAGCTCCGGTTGACCCTTTGGCTGAGAAATTGACTAATGCGGAGTTTAGGACTATTTTTCAAGTGTTGGCTCAAGTCGTAATGGCCCAAGCCAATAGGGAAGTTGTGATCCCCGTGAACTCAAATGTAGGTACGGCGGCATTTAGAGTGAGGGACTTCACAAGGATGAATCCTATGGAATTCTATGGTTCTAAGGTTGAGGAAGATCCTTAATAGTTCATTGATGAGGTTTAGGTGTTGACTATTATGGCAGTGACTCCGTTGGAAAAGGCAGAATTGACCGCTTATCAACTTAAATGTCTGGCTCAAATTTTGTTCAACCAATGGAACGAAGCAAGCCTGGTAGATACGCGTCCCTTAGAATGGGAAAGGTTTAAGTCGGCTTCTCTTGATAGGTTCTTTCCTCTTGATATGAGGGAGGCAAAATTTCTTTAGTTTATTAATCTCCAATAAGGGAACATGAGTGTGAAAGAATATGCTTTGAGATTTACTCAATTGTCAAAATATGCTCCTTCTACAGTTGTCGACTGTAGGGCAAGGATGAGCAAGTTCGTTTCGGGTGTGTCTGAATAGGTAGTGAAAGAGTGTCGTACGGCTATGCTTGTCATGACATGGATATTTCTCATCTCATGGTACATGCCCAACAGATTGAAGAGGAGAAACTTAAGGAGAGATCTAGGGAGATAAAGAGGGCTAAAATCGGTAATGGTAATTTCTCTTATGCAAGGTCCGATCGACATGGTCATCCCAGGTATCAACAAAGGTTTTTCGGGCAAGGTTCCTCTAATGCACCTAGGTTCAACAAATAAAGGGTGTCTAACCCTAAACCTCAAGGAGCTGGTAATGGGTCTTCTTTGCCTAAGTGTCCTAAGTATTAACGAAAGCATGAAGGTAAATGTCTAGCGGGTTCCAATGCTTTTTTTTATTGTGGTAAGATGGATCACAAGATATGAGATTGTCCTTTTGTTGCTAAGAATGAGGGAGATAGTCGTCGTAGGGCTCAACCCTACCTTCATCCGGTTCAAGTGGTTCAGGTTCGAATGCTCCTAAGAAAAATAGGTTCTATGCACTTAAGACTCGTGGTGAACAAGAGGGTTTTCCCGATGTTGTTACCGGTATGTTGAGAGTCTTTCAACTTGATGTTTATGCTTTACTAGATCCCGGTGCTACCTTGTCTTTTGTGACGCCGTATGTGGCTATGATATTTGATGTGCTCCCCGAGGTGTTGTTAGATCCTTTTTCTGTCTCTACTCTTGTTGGTGATTCTGTGATGGCTTAGAGGGTCTATAGGAAGTGTCTCATCTCCTTATCCCATAAGTTCCTCTCAAATGTGCCCACATAACATGAGTAGTAGGAAATTCCTCACATTTATGTATGAGGTCATCAACCACAACACTAACTATTATTTCACGTGCAGTGGAGTCAGCTTTTTTCCAAGCTTTGTAAGCTTCAAAATCCCTTCTGTTTTGTGCAAACTTTTCCTCTTCTGGTTGATTCAAAATATGATTCACACCTTCTACAACTTTTTTTCTCTTCTAATACATACCATATTTTACGACTCTAGATGTCGTAATTGTCAGCGTTATGTTTTCACCTTTGTTTAAGTCAACAATGATACTTTTTGATGCCATGTATGTTATGAGATATAATAAGACAAGAATTTTTAATCAATTATGCATGTGACATACACATTCAAGAAAATCAATTGTCATAAAGGTTTCATGTTTAATGCAAAATCAAAAAGACTCGTAAGCATCCAATAATCATCTACGAACTAAATATTTAACCATAATTTGAAACTAACTTCTTAATGTGTACACTAATATATTGAAGACTTCAACTAACAAGGATATTTATGACTAAACAACATAAATTGAGAAAAAACAAACTACATAATTCATACATTATAAAGGAAATAAATAATAACAAATTACTAATTTTTTTAAGACTAAAATCCTCCCTCAAGTCTTCAAGGAAACAAATATACACCATAAAAGGTTTACTGAGCCAAATGTCATGCCAAACATCGGTCAATCTACTATCCCAAGCTTCACACAGAGCATTTGTATAATAAGCTACGGCTCTCTAATATGAAATTTCCATATAATTAGCCAGTAAATACCATTTTATTTCAAAAAAGGTGAATAAAATCACGTGCTGAAATATTAGGAGACATCTTCAATGGTTCAATCACGTTAAATTTCTTTCCTCTTTCCCTTTGAATGATCCTTTGATTCCTTAACAGATTTTGTGTCGCCCTTGGGATACAATTTCACATGATTTCACTCCCTAGGAAACGTGTCCTATGGTGTCTTACTCTTCTACAGTGTCCCTTTGCTTGACTTAGAGAACTCTCTCTTAGAGTAATTCAAGTTTGTCCGTGTTCAGTCATGTCTGAAATAGGAAAAAGGAAAAAATAAGAATGGTTGTACCACTCAGCGTGACAACATATGTTACTATTATTTGTAGAAGACAATTTTTATTTTTATTTTTTAAGGAATTAAAAGACTAAATGAATTTATCAAGACCAAATAAATCTTTTATGTAAACTATAATGTATATACTCAAATATCACCATATAGCTGTGAAAGATAAATACATACAAAATCTATAACCCAAATGGTTTTGACTAGTTTTAAAAAAACTAATAAATTTATCACATTAATTTCACATGTCTTTAATAAGAAAACTTTTTTATTTTTAATTCCTATCCATTGTACAAGTACAATATTTACTACCTTAACTAAATAGGAATGGATGTCACTTCAGATGACAAAAAAATATTTTTAAATGACTATAAATATCTAGAAAAAAAAAGGCAACCCACATTTTTTCTTAAAATTTTAGATTTTTCTAGTACTGTAATAAATAGATGTGTACTAGTCTCCTTATTCTGAAATGAAATTGTATTTATTGTTTTTTAATTTTTCTGACCTTTTCCAACAAAGAAAGTACAAAAACTCAACTCAAAAGAAATAGTGCAAGGTAATTTAAAATCCATAATACTCTTTTTCATTTCACAACTCTAATCTTATTCAACATTTCATGTTATATTTACATAAAAAAAAACTCAAAAGAATAAATAAAAAAAAGCGCCTCATCCGATGAAAATAACGACAAACAAAAATATTATTTTCTATCCAAAACAAAAAAATACTGATAACATTTCATTGTTTCCCTAATACAAAAAAAAACATACTTCATCGTCAGAACACTAAGTTGAAGAATCGAAGTTATGCTCTGAGATTTACAATCAAATTCAATTTTTCCTTCTAATAGATGTGTTTGAATCAACCATCGTTTCACAGAAAAAGATATTGATCTTCAGATAAATATTTTTGACATAAGATTTTTTATAACACACAATCAGTACATAATTTCAAGGAATACTATATAATTATCGAACAATTAATGATGACTCTTATACCAATGAATGATTTAAACAAAATTTGGTACAAGATTTGTGTACCTTTGATTGTTGCAGCGGAATGAAATTCACGAACTGAATGAGTTGCTCCAAATCCTTCTTTTTATCACTAGAAAATAAAGATAGTGCTTCACAAACTAAATATTTTTTTTGGGTGTCTTTAATATAAGAAGATGTTTCCTTTTTCTTTTGAGTTTTAGTTGTTTTTTCTTCTTTTGTATTAGTTACGAGCGTAAATGTCATGACCCAAACCATCGTGATTGGAACCCACACTAACCCTCTGATGGGAGAACCATTACTACGACCCAACAAAATAATACCAACCAAAAGACGATATTTAAAGATGTGGAACTTGTTTAAAAGATCTATTTAAAAGTTCAGTTTCCATAAACTCAGTAAGTTATCAAAAACAACATAAACAAGCAAAAATTCAACCCCTAGAACCTGAAAGTCATTGGACCAAAACTTCTAACTAAACGGTCCAAGATAAGGGGATGCAACCCCAAAATAACTAAACATAAAGTAAGAGTCTAAAAGGTCTAAGTCCGAAGGAAATGGATTAAGATCCTAAATCAATCCATGGTAGCCTGAAAGAACTGGCTCACCCTTGAACTCGACAAATTAGTGATCTCCTAGCTTAGGTTTCTCAACATCCGCCTGAAGATGCCCTGTACTTAACAAACAAAGAGAGAGTGTAGTATCAGTACACAAACAATGGTGTACTGGTAGGATCGCATAACTATTTCAGTAAGTGAGACATACACAAGTAACTAGAAAACGCAAGTTATGCATACACTTTATGAATAGTAAACCAAGTAGTACATCAAATGCCTAATAAAACTTAATTAATTAGACTAAAATTTAATAAGAGATTTTAAAAATATACGCATAAATAATAATAATAATAATAATAATAATAATAATAATAATAATAATAATAATAATAATAATAATAATAATAATAATAATAATAATAATAGTAATAATTTAAAATTGTCTTTTAATTCTTATAAAATTTGGTTTTGGTTAACTTCACATAGTGATACTATTATTTATAAATGTAAAATATTAATTCTAGTTAATAAGATGTTAGCTACTTGTGATATATTACGTTAGATGTTATTGTAAAAAAAATTTGTTATTAAAATAAAGATTTGAGATATTTAATTTAAAGTTCTAAAATATTTATTACAAAAAGTAGATTGTAAACGTTATATTTATTCATCTGATTAATTGTATTATTCCTATTTAAGTTAACATTTTGAAATTAAAATTTGAATTAATAGTTATAATTTTTTAAAAAAGAATGAGTTGTTCACACCATGGCCCGTAGCCCGGATTGTAGTCGATTACAAGTAACTACAACATAGTAACCCACACATATAGAGAAAAGAATAATAATTTACCAGTTCATGCCCAATACATTAGTTTCACAAAATCAATCTCAAATGAAACAGACAATGATGGTCCTCTCATGGAACCCACACTAAAATTGTTGGTGTATCGGAACTTGACACCCGATCCAATAATGTGTGGGAATGTGATACCCGATCCAATATGTGTCGGAACGTGAGACCCGATCCAATTATGTGTCGGAACATGACCTCCGATCCAATTATGTATCGGAACATGAAAACCGATCCAATCAAACACACTCACAAACATGATCATTACCACAATGAATGATTGACACACTTATATCAGGTAATAGATTCATTGCATGCTACAGAATCACAATTAATTATTTAATTAGATTCACTTCGACTTTTCCTATTCACATAGATGCATGAATACAATTGAGCAGTTAGGAAGCCTATATAACACATACGGAAAATTAAACCATCACCTACCTCGAAACCGAGCCTGAACACTCTTAACGAACTTGAGTGCAACATCTTATACTTCCAAAGGCCAATTAGAGATTCGTACAAGTTGAACTTCAGTTTGTAGGTTTGGGTCAACTTCTAACGACCATAACGTTTAGCACATAAAGAGTTAGGTGGCCCATGATGTATCAAATTGAAGGTCTTTGAATCCTGTTTCCAATGCCGCCATGTTTGCTAAATTCTGAGCTAGGAGTAAGAAATTATGCCCCTTTGAATGGAGCCTCTCTAGTTAAGGCTTTTAATCCGTTTAAGAAAAGGGTTTTTGGTATTTTCCTTACCTATAAAGGCCTAGCCACATTTTACCGACACAAGTTTAAGGTCTAATTAGACGCTAAGTTAATTTAGACATTCCAAAAGAGTTTAGGGATTTTAGAGCATGTTAAAGAGGAGAAAACGGAAAGGGTTTCAAGCGTTCATTCAAGGGTTGAGGATTTTCGCCAAGAAAAAGTATTTTTCGAGGTATGTAATCTTCTCATAGTGAATGGACTTGTTCGTCCTCAGGCCCTACATGAATTTTCATCCATGAATTGATTCTTGAAATTGATTGAGTTTCTTGAGAAGTTCTTGAGTTTAAACATCATTATTTAACAATGGAGGTCTTTGATTATTTGTGTTGCTTTTATGAATCAAAGGGAGTTTGGAAGAAACCAATTGATTCTAGATGAGTTAGGACCTAAAATTGAGAAGAAAATTTGTCAAATTTTCTGGGCTCGGGCCCCCATAGCCCCAGGGGGCTGGCACCCTGCGCCTGCAGCGCCCCCCAAAGAAGCCCCCCAAAGAAGCCCCAATAATTTTGGGGCTGGCGCGACGCGCCACTGATATGTTAGTGGCGTTAGGCCCGTTTCTTCTCTGTCCTTCATCCCGTATGTATTCTTTCAAATAGTGTCTTCACTCTCTCTTTAATAATAACTATCTAAGTCATTATTAATCATTGAGTTATACTACATATCTTAATAATAGATCTTAAATTCACATTTCAAATCAAAGAAAAGTTAAGAAGAAAGTTCAACAAGTCCCTTCCGAGTCATTTTGAGAACTCTTTTGCAATTATCTATAACTTGAATTAATACTTCAGTAAATGAGTATGAGAATAAGGAGAGTTGTATTTCATGTTTCAAAATGTGTAACACCTTGGCCGTAGAAAGGGCTTAATTTAGAAAGATCTAAATTGAGATTTGTTCTAGTTAAGCTTAAGTTGTGCGTTCTGAGTCAACTTCAAATGGCCATAACTTTCTGTACAGAATGAGTTAGGTCACCCATAAGATATCAAATGAAAGATCTATGAATAATCTTTCCAACACCACCAAGTTTGCTAAAATCTGAGTTCGGATGAGGGAGATATGCCCATTTTAGTTCAGCCAGTCCAGTTAAGGAAATTTACCCTAATTAATGAGGGGTATTTTGGTCTTTTATTTACTCCATCAGCCCAACTCATTTTATTTACCCAAATAGGGGTCTAAACTGATTGAAATCAGTTTCCACAATCCTAACTACGCTTAGGGTTTTAGAGAGGAGAAAGAAAGGAAGAGATTCAAACGCTAAAGGATTTCTTGCCATCTTCGAGGGGTTTTCACCAAGGATTGGATCCTAACAAGGTATGTGAGTTTTCATAGTGTTCGGTTTGCTCACCCAAACGCCAATCATGAGTTTCACTTTCAATTTCATTCATGAGATTGAGTATATTGAGGTTCTTGATAAAATTCTTGAGGTGTTGTTATTCATTCTTGAATTACAATGTTTGGTTGAGTTCTTGAGGTGAGGTTCTTGTTAATGAGCTTTGTTCTTGAGCGTTTTCAAGTAGATTTTTATGTAATTAAGTTCGGTAAATAAATCTAAGAGGGTTTGGAAGAAACCATTCGATTCAAGATGAATTAGGAAAATAAATCGAGAAAACAAAATTCGTCTAAAATTTTGGGAAGGGGCTGGCGTGCCGCAAAGAACTGCACCTCTGAAGTTTAGGGGCTTACGCCATGCGCCACTCAGTGCGCCAAGGTCGCCTGCCCCATCATTTTTTCGTCGTTCACCCCGTCTGAGTTCTTTTAAAGTATACCTTCACTCCCTTTCCAATTTTACTATTCTAAATCACATTTAATCATCACGGGATCCTTCATATCATTAAGAGTAGAGTTCGAAGGAGTTCTTTTGAGTCATTTGAGAAGTCTTTTACAACTTTAAAAACTTATTTTAAGACTTGAGTACTTGAGTATGAGGATGAGTAGAGTTGAATTTCATTTTTTCAAAATGAATATATGGGAACTAAGTATTCCCAAGAATAAATGTTTTTACATTTAAAATGAAAGGAAAATTCAATTTTCAAATGAGTTCATGAGGAGTTATTGAGCATAATCTCTTTTAATAGAACCTTTTGAGTAATAATCTCAAAGTTAGAGGATGAGGAAATATTTTTAAACATATGAGCTGAGTTATATTATTTGGAGTAGTATTGAGCACCTATACGGGGACGAGTTCAAACAACTCAAAGTCCTCATAAACCATGTAGCCAACGTGGGTAGAAAGGGTCATACTTTTTAGATGATTCTTTTTTTCATTTTAAGCATAGCATAGTGGATCAACTTAGTTGAGGATGGCTTATACTCCGGCAAGCTATAAGACAGTTCTGGCAGCGTGTGCGAGATGCTATATCATCACATAGCTCATAGTGATTGTTGTCGATTAGAGAATCTCCTAAATAAGAGTTATTATTATATTTTTAAATACATTGAGTTGTTATCTACTATTTTAAAAGCTTTATATAAACTGCATCTTTATTGTTGTTTTTATACTGTATTGAGTTGAGTATCCATGAGTTGAGGTTGAGTTGAGTGGAGATGAGGTGAGTATGTTTCATTCTTTCCAAGTTCAAGCTTTTATGTCATGTTCAGTGTTCCCCTTACGTGCTCGTACATTCAATGTACTGATGCCATTTGGCCTGCATCGTTTCATGATGTAGATATAGGTAACTAGGGTCATTAATAGGCGCTTCGTTGATACCACTTGCAGTTCGAGTTAGCTTTAGTTTTCCTCCTTGCTTCTGGAGAATTCCATTTACTTTTTAGTTTGTTAGGATGTTGTGGGTCTTTTCACGACTTCTATCTTTATCATTTGGAGTCTTCATAGATAGAAAATAATAGTTCTGGAGTCTTTTCATTTCTATTGTTAATGTTTAAGACTTGAGTTGCCTCTTTTGGATAGCAAATGTTTTATTTAAAATATTCTGAGTATCTATTTTGAGACAATTGAGTTAAAGCTTTACTTTTGAGTTCATCTAATATTGAGTAAGTCTTCCACTGAGAGTTGAAGTTCACTTGGGGCCAGCAATAGTTCTTGAGTGCCGGCCACGTCTAGGGTGTAGGCTCAGGGAATTAAAAACATAGTATCAGAGCACAGAGTTCAAGAGTCCTAGGGTTTCTATGAAGCCGTGTCTATAGAGTCCTAGTTATCGGTATGAAGCACGCCACATCCATAATTAGGAGGCTGCGACACTTAGGAACTATCTCACTTCTTTCATACTCTTTTCGTGCGATAGAGTTCAACTCTATTGATTTCTTTCTAATTTGTGCTTGCTCGTATGTTTCAGATCATGCCTCCAGAAAGAGCTGTTCGAGGTCGTCTTTCTAGGAGGAATGTTGATCCTCAGGATCAAGGGGTCCCCAATGCACCAGAAGTGCAACCCGAAGGACAGGTCACTAATGTTGAGTTCTGGGATGCTATCCGGATGTTGAGTCAAGTTGTTACCAACCAAGCTGGGCAACAAAGAGGGAATCGACAGGATGTGGCTGATACATCCCAGATTCGTGAGTTCTTGAGTTTAAATCCCCCACACTTCACCGCTTAAAGTTTCACTGAGGATTCGAAAAGCTTTGAGGAAGAATTGCTGATATTGTTTGAGGTGATGCTTGTTGTAGATGTTGAGCGTGTGGAACTAGTTGCATACCAACTTAAGGGTGTTTCTAGAGTCTGGTACGACCAATGAAAGAAGAGTAGAGATGAGGGTGAACCAATTGTGAGCTGGGATGTGTTCGAAGAGGCCTTCTTGGGGCGTTTCTTTCCCCGTGAACTGAGAGAGCCAAAGGTAAGAGAATTCCTCACTCTTAAGCAGGAATCCATGAGTGTGCATGAGTACAGCTTCAAGTTCACTCAACTGTCCCGTTATGCTCCGGAGATGGTCGCTGATATGAGTAGTAGGATGAGCTTGATTGTGTATGGGTTGTCTCATTTGTCAAGCAAAGAGGGTAATGCAGCTATGTTGATAGGGGACATGGACATTGAAAGGCTGATCATCCATGTGCAGCAAGTTGGGGAAGACAAGTTGAGAGATAGGGAAGAGTTCCGGAACAAGAAGGCCAAGACAACAGGGGAATGAGTTCTGGCAACAAAAGAGTAATGCGATCCGGTTATATTTTTAACAAAATTCAATTGGACCTGCTCCATCATCTGGTAGTGCACCTGCACCAAAGAACAGAGGTAAGTTCAAGAATCACAATTCTCAGAACTTCAGAGCTAGACCTGCAGAGTCTCAAGGTAGTGTGGCAGAAGGAGGTAATTGGACTCCTGCATGTGCTAAGTGTTGTAGGAACCACCTAGAAGCATGTCGTGATGGCTCCACTGATTACTTCAAGTGTGGTTAGAATGTTCACTTCATGAGAGAGTTCCCTAAGAACAAGCAGGGTAGTGGTAATGGGAGTAATAGAGCCCGATTTTCTTCAGTGGCTCCGGCAGACAGCGCTGCACTTAGAGGAGCTACTTTAGGGACAGACGGAGGAGCAAACCATCTTTATTCTATTACGTGTAACCAAGAGCAAGAGAATTCACCCGATGGTGTCACTGGTTTGATCAAAGTGTTTACTTTTGATGTATATCCATTCCTAGATCCAGGTGCGATTCTATCTTTTGTGACTTCATACATTGCTATGAATTTTGATATTCTTCTTGAGAAACTTCTTGAGCCCTTTATTGTTTCCACACCAGTTGGTGAGTCTATTCTAGCTGAGATAGTTTATTGTGATTGTACTATTTCTGTCAATTAAAAGGACACCATGGCTGACTTAGTCAAGTTAGATATGGTGGAATTTGTTGTTATTCTATGTATGGAGTAACTTCATGCTTTTTATGCCTCATTTGATTGTAGAACTTGAGTAGTTAGGTTCCAATTTCCTAATGAGCCTGTTATTGAGTGGAGGAGTAGTTCAACAGTGCCTAAGGGTCGTTTTATTTCATACCTTAAGGCCAGAAAGTTAGTTTCCAAGGGCTGCATCTATCACTTAATCTGAGTTAATGACTCTAGTGTTCAGACACCACTTATTCAGTCAGTTACAGTTGTAAGTGAGTTTCTAGAGCTCTTCCGCATGATCTTCCTGGTGTCCCTCCTAAGAGAGAAATAACCTTCTATATAGATGTTCTACCTGATACTTGACCCATCTCTATTCCACCATATAGAATGGCTCCAGCTGAGTTGAGAGAGTCAAAAGAGCAGTTGAAAGACCTTCTTGATAAAGGTTTTATTCGACCAAGTGTCTCACCTTGGGGAGCTCTGGTCTTATTTGTGAGGAAGCAAGCTGGTTCTCTTAGGATGTGTATTGAACAAGGTCACTATCAAGAATAAGTATCCCCTTCTTAGAATTGGTGATCTATTCTATCAACTTCAGGGTGCCACTTGTTTTTCTAAGGTGGACCTCAGATTTGGCTATCATCAGTTCAGAGTAAGAAAAAGTGATATTCCAAAGAAAACGTTCAGGACCCACTATGGTCATTAAGAGTTTCTGGTTATGTCTTTTGGCTTGACTAATGCTCCTAAACCGTTCATGGATCTTATGAACAAAGTATTTATGTTTGTTATCATATTCATGATGCAGATACAGGTAACCAGGGTCATCAACAGACACTTTGTTGATACCACTTGCAGTTTGAGTTAGCTTTTGTGAGCCTCCTTGCTTCCAGAGGATTCCATTTACTTTTCAGTTTGTAAGGATGTCGTGAGTCTTGTCTCGACTTCTATTTTTGTCATTTAGAGGCTTCATAGATAGACAGTAGTAGTTCAAGAGTCTTTTCCTTTCTATTGTTAATGTTTATGACTTGAGTTGTCTCTTTTTGCCTGTGAATGTTTTATTCAAAATATTCTCCGTATCTGTTTTAAGACAATTGAGTTAAAGCTTTACTTTTGAGATCATCTAATGTTGAGTAAGTCTTCCCCTAAGAGTTGAACCAGGCCAGGGGTTCACTTGAGGCCAGTAATGGTTCTCGATTACCGTCCACATTCAGGGTGTAGGCTCAGGTCGTGATAAAATGAGTATGAGGGAACTATGTATTCCCAAGTGTAACACCTTTACATTTAAAACTAGAGGAAAGTTGATTTCTGAATGAGTTTATGAGGAGTTTTGAGCATTACCACATTTAAAATGATCTTTTGAGTAATAACCTTAATTTAAGAAAGAGTTATGGTTTATAATTTTGAGCATGAGTTATATATTATTGGGAGTTATGTTGAGCACGTATATAGGGATGATTTTAGACAACTCACATTCCTCATAAACTATGTAGCCAACATGGGTAAACGGTCGTACTTTTTAGACGATTCCTTATTTCTTTTGAGCATAGCTTAGTGGATCCACTTAGTTGAGGAGTTGTATACTCCGAAAATGTGTAGGACAGTTCTTCCAGTATGGGCGAGACACTGTATTATCACATAGGTCATAGTGATTTTTGTTGGTTAGAGAATCTCCCAAATAAGAGTACAAAGTTTATTCTTGTATTTTTATATACATTTAGTTTATATTTACTGTTTCAAAAGCTTTATATATTGCATCTCTTCTTGGTTCTGCATATTTGATTTGAGATGAGGTGAGTATGTCTTCCCAAGTTATCAGTTCAGTTGCGTATTTTTTCGTTTTCCCCTTACATCCTCGTACATTCAATGTACTAACGTCATTCGACCTGCAACTTCTTTATGATGCAAATACAAGTGTTCAGGGTCATCAACATGCGCTTCGTTGATCCCGTTGCATTCCACCTAGCTTTGGGGAGCCTCCTTGTTTTTCGAAGGGCTTCACATTAGTGTTTTGTTTTTGTTAGGTTTTTCGGGGGTGTTGTCCCGACATCCATTGTATTATTTAGAGGCTTCACAGATAGTAGTAGTATTATGAGTCTTTCCCGATTTTCCCTTTATGGATGTTCCCTTGAGACTATGAATTGAATTACTTATGTTATTTAAATACTTTCACACATTATTGAGTTAAGCTCTTATTGAGACCTTATGAGTTAAATCTTTGGATTTGACTTCCTATTTTAACTTGAGTAAGTCTTTCACTAAGTAGTCAGCCAGTCCAAGGTCTCTCTTGGGGACCAACAATGGTTCTTGAGTGCCAGATACTCCTAGGGTGTAGGCTCGAGGTGTGACAAACTTGGTATCACAGCACAGAGTTCAAGAGTCCTAGGGTTTCTATGAAACCGTGTCTGTAGAATCCTTTTTATATGTGTAAGTGTGCCACATCTAAAATTAGGATGCTTCAATATTTAGGAAATATTAAACTTTTTTCTTAATTTTTTTTTGGTACGATAGAGTTCAACTCTATAAAAGTTTCTTTCTAATTCGTGCTTGCACGTATATTTTCAGATCATGCCTCCACGAAGAGCTGTTAGAGGATGTCCTGCAAGAAGAAATGTTAATCTACGAGACAAAGGGGTACCCAATGCACTAGGAAACCCCCTCATGGAGAGTTCACTAATGCTGAGTTCTAGAATGCTATCTGAATGTTGAGTCAAGTTGTGGCGACTTAAGCTAGTCAACAAAGAGTGGTTTGTCAGGATGTGGCTGATACATCAAGGATCTGTGAGTTCTTGAGAATGAATCCTCAAGAATTCACAGGGCCAATTGTCACTGAGGATTCGGAGAACTTCGTGCAAGAACTGCAGAAAGTGTTTCGAAGCTATGCATATTGTTGATGCTGAGCATGTAGAGTTAGTTGCATACCAAGTAAAGGGTGTTGCAAGCATTTGTACGACCAATAGAAGAAGAGCAAGAGTGAAGGGGCACCATTACTGAGTTGGGCTATTTTTGAAAGTGCGTTTCTTTCCTCGCGAGCTAAGGGAAAAAAAGATGAGGAAATTTCTAAACTTGAAACAAGAGGCCATGAGTGTGCATGGGTACAGCCTCAGTTCACCCATGTGTCTTCTTATGCTCCGGAGATGGTGGACGATATGAGAAGAAGGATGAGTCTATTTGTGTATGGGTTGTTTCGCTTATCAAGTAAGGAGGTTAAGGCAGCTATGTTAATATGAGACTTGGACATAGAAAGTCTTATGATCCATGTGCAGCAGGTTGAGGAAGATAAGTTGAATGATAGGGAAGAGTATCAAAGTAAGAGGGCTAAGAAAACAGGTCTTGAGTCTGGACAATAGAAAACTAGAAATGTGAACCGGTCATCTTTCAACAAAGGCCAATTGAACCTACTCCATAATCAGCTAGTGCACCTGCACCAAAGAACAAATGTGATTAAGGAACCAGAACTCCAAGAATTTCAGAACTAGACCTACTCATTCTCAGGGTAGTGTGGCACATGGGGCTAATTGGACCCCCACATGTGCTAAGTGTGGTAGGAACCACCTTGGGGCGTGTCGTGATGGTCCCTATGGTTTCCTCAAGTGTGGACAGACATGTCCCTTCATGAGCGAGTGCCCTAAGAACAGGGAGCATAATCGTAATGGGGGTAATAGAGCCCAATCTTCTTTAATGTCGCATGTAGATAGAGCTGCTCCAAGAGGAGCTACTTCAGGGACAGGCGGAGGAACAAACCGTCTATATGCTATCACCAGTCCCCTAGAGCAGGAGAATTCACAAGATGTGGTAACAGGTATGATCAAAGTCTTTACTTTTGATGTATATGCATTACTTTATCCAGGTACGAGTCTATCTTTTGTGACTCTGTATGTAGTTGTGAGGTTCGATATTCTTCCCAAACGACTTCTTGAGCCCTCCCATATTTCCACACGTGTTTGTGAGTCTATTCTATCTGAGAGACATTATCGTGATTGTGTCATCTCTGTCAATCACAAGGACACCATGGCTTATTTAGTTGAGCTAGACATGGTGGACTTTGATGTTATTCTAGGTATGGGCTGACTTTATGCTTTTTATCCTCAGTTGATTGTATAAATCGAGTATTTAAGTTTCAGTTTCCTAATGAGCTAGTTTTAGAGTGGAAGAGTAGTTGAGTAGTGCCTAAGGGTTGATTCATTTCACACCTTAAAACCAAAAAGTTAGTCTCTAAGGGATGCATCTATTACTTAGTACGAGTTAATGACTCTAGTGTTGAGACACTGACTATTCAGTCAATTCTAGTTGTGAGTGAGTTTCCAGAGGTCTTTCTAGATGATCTTCTCGGATTCTCTCATGTGAGAGAAATCAACTTCTAAATAGACATCATTCCTGATACTCGACCTATCTCAATTCCGCCATATCAAATGGCTTCAGCTAAGTTAAAAGACTTAAAAAAGCACTTGAAAGATCTTCTTGATAAGGGTTTTATTCGACCTAGTGTCTCACCTTTGGGCACTCCATTCTTATTTGTGAGAAAGAAAGATGGTTCTCTTAGAATATGCATAGATTACCGCTAGTTGAACAAGGTGATTATAATGAATAAGTATCCCCTTCCGAGAATGGTTGTCCTACATGCCAAAGTAAGGACCATGAACTTCTAGCTTAGGTGGATCCACTAGCTAATGTTTATCTAGAAAATAATCCTATGGGGGCACATAGGTAAGGGATAAGGAGATTGCTTCTAGAAATCTGGCCTCTACTCACGGGAGAGCTTCCATCCCAATATCCTCTTGGTGCTAAGCATAAATCCCACAGAATAGTGATCTTCTTACTTGTCCTCATTATCCATGGAAGGGCACGTCATCTTGACAATCCAAGCTAGGCCATAAGTCATCCATGCAAAGGTATCATTCAATAATCAATCCAAGCTAGATTTCATTAGGATAGCTTATCTTTGATTCATTTAGGTGAGAATACCTTTCAACCTTACAATCCATACCATGTGAGAAAACCTTTCACAATCATACTTTCATATGTATATGAGAAATCCTTTCAACAACACAACAATAAGATCATCATTGCTACTTCACTCTCAAAACATCCTTAAAATATTTACATGAATTTTATAAGAATATGTGTAATTCCATAATTCACCTTTCAAGGTTCAAAACCCACTTTAAATCATCAACATCTAGGAAACACGGGTTCATGGAAATTCATAATAAATTCATGTAATTCTATCAATTCATGCTTGATTTCATAAAACTCTTCTTTCATAATCCAAGACCCACATTATATGATCATAACTTGGAAAACATGTGAATTACATGGGTTCATGGGGAATCATCACAAAATCATGAGATTTACTCAATTCATGCATCATAGATCATAAAACAATCAATTTGATCAACAATTACGAGAACCCAAAACATAGAAGAAAAACCCTAACTCAATTGGGGATTTCTAAATTTGAAAATAGGAAAATTTGGGATCTCCATGAATGGTAGGAATCCATGGATGAATATTATCATACCTCAATGCCAAGAGCTTTCCTTTAATGGTGGAATTGGAGACTTTCCATAAAACCCTAGGTTGAACCCTTCTTCTTCAAGTTTTTAGAGAGAGGAATATTTTTGAGAGGAAGAACTTGATCTTTTTTGGTAACTTTAAGGGAATCACTTGAATAGGTAAGTTTTGGGGTTAAAGTCACTTGTATAGGGGTTCTAGGTAAGGGAAAAACAACATAGTATCAAGATAAAATAATTAGGAAAAAACCCAACTGCCCTTAACTTACAGCTGACGTGAACCTCCCGATGGAGGCCACACGAGCCGTCTAGGGGTCCATGAGCCATCTTGGTGGTCCCTAGACCAATGGCTTGGCAAGTCCAACCCCTTCCACACACCGACCTTCACAGGCTGTCTAGCCCATCTCGAGCCATATAAGGGGTCATGGGATGAGGCCAACCTATAGGTGGTTCTGCCTCCCTTTCACGGCCACCACCACGGGTCGTGTGGCTCACCAAGAGCCATTTAGGGGCTCGTGGGAGGAGAGACCTCTTGGCCAAGCATTTGAAGGCAGCCACGAGCCGTGGTTCCATTCACAGCCCGTCTGGGCTCCATGAAGCGTGCCATGGGTCAGTCATGGGCTGGTGACCTTCCACTTGGCTCCTTTTCTAGACTTCAAATTTCTGGGGGTGTTACATAATCTCCCCCTTGGGAACATTCGTCCTCGAATGGGATCCTAGATATCACATGAAGAAGAAAACTCTAAACTAGCAACCCATTATGCATGCAAGCACATAAATGCACATATTTGATGAGGAAACATCAACTCTAAGCTAAAAGCATGTTCAAAACATCATATCATGATTTTTATATGCAACTCATACTAAAATGCACATAAACATGTATAAATAAATCAAATTGACTCATTTTCTTAAAACTTAAGCTTTTTCATAATCATGCATAAATGAGGAAACCATGAGAATGTCTAAGACACATGACACCAAAAGAGTAAACCATAAGGAACTCATTACCTCAAGCTAGAGTAGGGGTAGAAGGAAAGAGATGAGGATATCAGGATATCATATCGGCTTCGGCCTCCCAAGTAGCACCCTCAACTAACTGATTCCTCCACAACACTTTCACGGAAGCAACTTCTTTATTTCTTAACTTATTGACTTGCCGATCTAAAATCTCAACTGGAACTTCTTTATAAGAAAGATTCTCGTGAACTCCCAAACCTTCTAAGGGAACTATATATGTCGGATCACCAACATATTTCTTCAAAAAGGAGACATGGAAAACTGGATGCACCGATGCCAATTCATTAGGCAGTTGAAGTTAATAAGCAACCTTAACAACACGTCTCAAAATCTTATATGGGCCTACATATCGGTTACTAAGCTTCCCTTTCTTACCAAACCTCATCACACCCTTCATAGTTGAGATTTTCAAGTAAACCCAATCATAAACATCAAACTTAAGATCTCTTCTTCTTACATCGGCATATGACTTTTGCCGACTTCGAGCCGTTTTCAACCTTTCTCTAATAAGTCAAACTTTCTCCATAGCCTCATGTACCTATTCGGGAGCTATTAGGGAAACTTCACCCACATCAAACCAACCTATAGGAGATCTACACCTCCTACCATACAATGCCTCAAATGGAGCCATACCAATACTCGAGTGATAACTATTGTTATATGCAAACTCAATCAAAGGAAAGTGATCATCCCAATTACCTTTGAAATCAATCACACAAGCTCTCAACATCTCTTCAAAAGTTTGGATAGTACGCTTCTCTTGCCCATCAGTTTGGGGGTGAATGGCCGTACTGAGCTTAATACGAGTACCAAGACCCTTTTTGAAAAATTTCCAAAACTGAGAAGTCAATTGAGTACCACCATTCGAGATAATGGATAAAGAAACTGCATGAAAATTTACACATTCCCTCAAATACAACTAAGCATAGTCCTCCGCCGAAAAAGAAATCTTGACTGGAATAAAATAAGCAGATTTTGTCATTCGATCTACTATAACCCAAATCGAGTCATGTTGTCACCGGGTGCGAGGCAAACAAATAATAAAGTCAATATTTAAGTATTCCCACTTCCAAGTATGAATGCTAATGCCTTGGGATAAACCTCACGGTTTCTGAAGTTCAACTTTCTCTTGTTGGAAATTTGGACACTTAGGCACAAATTCTGCAATATCCTTCTTCATCCCATTCCACCAATAGATATCCTACAAATCACTGTACATCTTGGTGGCTCCTCGGTTAACAGAATACCAAGAACTATGGGCTTCTAACAAGATTTGTACCCTCAAGTCATCAACATTAGGAACACACAAACGACCTTGATATCTAAGAACTCCATCTCCCCTTGGGAGAAAGCCTCAATGAATTTCTTAAGAACCACTTCCTTTAATTCAACCAAAGTGGGATCAAGACCTTGCATGGCTTTCACATCCGCCACGAAAGATGATTCGGAAGCATTCTGGACCATAACACCACCCTTTGTGGAGTCCACTAACTGAACACCCAACACGGCCAATCTATGAACATCTCGAACCAACTCCTTCTTATCTTCTTCAATATGAGCAACACTACCCATAGATAACCCACTACGAGCATCCACTAGCACATTCGCTTTACTGGGGTGATAGAGAACACTCATATCATAATCCTTGAATAACTCAAGCCACCTTCTTCGATGAAAATTTAGATCCTTCTGAGTAAATACATATTGTAAACTCTTATGGTCGGTGAAAACATCGACATGAACACCATACAAATAGTGCCTCTAATTCTTTAAGGTGAAAACAACCGCCGCTAGTTCAAGGTCATCGGTAGGATACTTCTTTTCATGAACCTTAAGTTGCCTTGAAACATAGGCAATAACTTTTCTATTTTGCATAAGTACACATCCTAGCCCAATTCTTGAGGTGTCACAATAAACAACAAAACCATCAGTCCCTTTCGGTAAGGTCAACATCGGAGCGGTAGTCAATCTATCCTTCAATTCCTGAAAACTATTCTCACATGTTTCCGACCATATGAACTTAGAATTCTTTTGAGTCAATATTTTCAATGGAGAGGCACTCGAAAAAAACCCCTCAACAAACTATCTGTAGTAACTAGCTAAACCCAAGAAACTTCAAATATTCGAAGAGAATAGAGGCCTAGGCTAACTCTTGACTGCATCTGTCTTCTTAGGATCTACCTCAATACCCTTACTTGAAACAATGTGACTAATACAATCTATGGACCTTAGCCAAAACTCGCATTTTCTAAACTATGCAAAGAGTTGATGGTCCTTGAGAACTTGCAACACAATCCTCAGATGAATGATTTGATCATCCTCACTTCGTGAATAGATCAATATATCATCAATGCTTACAGTCATGAACATATTAAGGTACTGTCTAAACACCCTATTCATTAAATTCATAAAATTGGCTAGAGCATTAGTCAAAATAAAGGCATCACCAAAAACTCAAAATGACCATATCGGGTTCAAAAAACCATTTTTGGAATATCATTTTCCTTAACCCTCAATTGGTGATAACCCGATCGAAGGTGAATCTCAGAGAAGTAGCTCGCTCCTTGGAGTTGGTCAAATAGATCATCTATCCTTGGGTGTAACACCCCGTATTCATAAAGACCAAACAACAGCTTTCCAGATATTGTACGTGCCAAACCACGTCGGCCTCCCACGCCCGTAGGTGTGGTCTGTGGTTGGCCTGCCTAAGTAAGGTCTGAGGGTCCAGGTCCACGGCCTAACCAATGGACTGTAGGTCAGACCAGGGTCTATGGTAAGGGTCTGTGGTTCGAGGCCCCAAAGATGACCTTTCTGACCATGAATGACGGTCCACCAGGACGGGCCGTGGGTAAGACCATGGTCCATCGACTAGGGTCCGTGAATGGTCACTTGTCAATTATTTTTAGGGGTAGTTGGGTCTTTTCCTAATTAATTAGTTCCAATACTATGTCGTTTTGCCTATGTTTAAAATCCCTATATAAGCCTTTTTACCCCCAAAATTTCTAATAGAAATCATTCTCTCTAAACTCACAAAAAATAAGAGCTCTCAAATAATTCTCTTTGTAGAAACTTGAAAAAGAAGAAAAAGGATTCACCTAGGGTTTCAAGCTAAGGTCTCAATTTATCCATTGAAGGCTAGCATTGTGATTCAAGGTATGATAGTTTTCATTAATGGATTCCTTTCATCCATGGAGTTCCCACATTCCTCTATTTCAAAAGGTTGAATTCCCCAATTGAGTTAGGATTTTCTTCAATTATCATGGGTTCTTTTCACTATTGATTTAAATGATTGAATTATGATCTCTTATGCATGAATTGATGAAATATGATGATTTTATGATGATTTCCCCATTAACCCATATAATACCCATGTTTTCAAGTTATCAATCATATAATATGGGATTTTGATCTCCAAGGAAGATTCTTATGAAATTGAGAATGTATTGCAAGTTGTACATGATTTTATGATGAAATTCATATCTAACCAATGTTTTCTAAGAGATGATGATTGAAAGTGGGTTTTGAACCTCAAGAGGTAAATTATGGATTTATGCATTATTTTATGAAATCTATGCAAATGTTTTAAGGGTGCTTTTAGAGTAAAGTACCAATGATGATGTTGTGTTGTGAAATGACATTCTCACTAAGCACATACTAGCATGATGTGAAAGGTTTTCTCACATAGAAAGGATTCTTAGGTTGAAAGGCTTTCTCACCTAATTGAATCTAAGAGTAAGAGCTATCCTAATGAACTAGCTTGGTTTTGTTTTTCAAGGGCACCTTTCCATGATTAATGAAGTCAAGTAAGAAATTGCTATTCCATGGGATTTATGCTTAGAACCAAGTGGATATAGATGATGAGATGGAGGCTCTCCCGTTAGTAGAGGCTGGATTTCTAGAAGCAATCTCATGAGATGGAAGCTCCCCCGTTAATAGAGGCTGGGTTTCTAGTAGCAATCTCCTTATCCCTTAACTATGTGCCCCCATAGGTTGATTAGCTAGTAGATTCAGTGAAGCTAGAAGTTCATGGTTCTACCTTGGAAAGTAGGAGAACCTTTTTCGGTGTGGTAGACATTAGGGGATCATGTTATAGCTCACATGGTCTTTATGTCGGTTAAGGCTAATTCCCCACAAGTAATAATGAACTAAGGTTACTTCAGGAAGTATCGCATATGAGATCAAAGGTTTTAAAGATGAAGTTAGCTTGCATTGACCATGATTTATGACTTATGTTTTCTAACTCTCTTATATCATGTTTTAGCTTGGTCAATTGCATGTCATGATATGGAATTTCCCTTTTAGCATGATTTAAATATTTCATGCATGAATATCATACTTGGTAAATTGTTTGTACTCACACATACTCTTGCCTACATTTTTCCCAAATGTAGGGTTCAATATTTAGGGTTCTCAGTTTCATGGCTAGTGGGTGATTTGATTGATTTCCGAGCTTTGGTGAGTCCTCATGCTACGAGGAAGGACTTTATTGTTTTTGCTTTCTTTCATGTATTTTCTCTTTTGGACATGATGTATGGGCTACGCCCAATTTCATTCTATTGTATTAGATGGCTATGATTAGACAAGTGTTTTAGACTTCCACTTTCGTTTATGAAATGTTTTGGACTTGGACTATTGTTTTACTAATATTGTTCTATTTCTTATGTTATGAGAGCTAAGTAGCTTGTATGGAGTCCTTCGGGGTTCTATACACCATGTCACATCTAGGGGGTACTCCTGGGTTGTGACAAACTTGGTAATCAGAGCATAAGGTTTAGAATGGTCCTAGGATGTCTCATAAGCCACGTCTATTAGAGTCTTTTATATAAGTGTGAAGTGCGCCACATTTATGAATGAGAGGCTATAAGATGATTTAGAAACTCCACTTCTTTCATTACTCTTAAGTCGTGCGATAGAGTTTAACTCTATAAGGTCTCTATCCTAATCCTTATCCTGTGTTCTTCAAGATATGAATTCTCGAAGAGCTTATACTAGAAGGAATTTGAGGGAGAATGCAGAACAAGAAGCTCCTCCCTAAGCTCATCAAGCTACGGTCGATCCTTTGGCCGAGTAAGTGTCGAATACAGAGTTTAGGGCTGCTTTTCAAATATTGGCTCAAGCCATGACGGCCCAAACCAATAGGGAGATGGTGGTTCCCGTGAACCCAAATATGGGTACGGCGGCTTCTAGAGTAAGGGACTTCACAAGGATGAATCCTCTGGAGTTTCATTTTTCTAAAGTTGAGGAAGATCCTAAACAGTTTATCGATGAGGTTTATAAGGTGTTGATGATTATGGGAGTTACGCGGGTGGAAAATGCAGAGTTGGCCGCTTATCAACTAAAGGGTGTGGCTCAAATATGGTATAACCATTGGAAAGAAGGGAGACCAGAAGTTGCGGGTCCTCTTGATTGGGAGAAGTTTAAGGTCGCATTTCTTGATAGGTTATTTCCCCTTGAGATGAGGGAGGCTAAGGTGCTTGAGTTCATTAACCTTCAACAAGGAAGTATGAGTGTGAGGGAATATGCTCTAAAGTTCACTCAATTGTCTAAGTATGCTCCATCAATGGTTACCGATTCAAGGGCTAAGATGAGTAAAGTTGTTTCGGGTGTCTCCAAAATGGTGGTTAAAGAGTGCCAAACCGCTATGCTCATTAATGACATGGACATCTCTCATCTCATGGTGAATGTACAAAAAATTAAGGAGGAGAAACACAAGGAAAGGTCTTGGGAGGTAAAAAGGGCTAACACGGGTAATGGTAATATCTCTAACACAAGGTCCGATGGACAAGGTTGTCCTAGATTCTGACAAAGGTTTTCCGGTCAAGGTTCCTCAAATGCTCCTCCTAAGTTCAACCAAGATAGGGTGTCCAACCCGAAGTCTCAAGGAGGTAATGGTAGTGGGTATTCATTTCCTAGGTTTATTTGTACTATGTGTGGAAGAAAACACTAGGGTAAGTGCCTAGCCGTCACGGATGGTTGCTTTTGTTGTTGAAAGAGTTGTCACAAAATGAGGGATTGCCCAATGCTTGCGTCTAAAGGAAGAGAGGGTAAGCAAGCTACTACTAGTGGTACGGGTTCCAATGCTCCTAAGCAAAACCATTTATATGCCCTTCAGACTTGAGGTTAACAAGAGAGTTTTCAGGATGTGGTCATCGGTATGTTGAAAGTTTTCCAACTTGATGTATATGCTTTACTTGATCCCGGTGGTACCTTGTCTTTTGTGACGCCATATGTGGCTATGAGGTTTAATGTTCTTCCTAATGTGTGGTTAGAACCTTTTTCTATCTCTACTCCTGTTGGTGATTCTATTATTGCTAAGAGGGTTTATAGAAAGTGTCCCATTTTCTTGTTCCATAGAGTTACTCTTGTTGACTTGCTAGAGCTTGATATGTTAGAATTTGATGTTATCTTGGGTATGGATTGGCTGCACTCATTTAATGCTTCTATCGATTGTAGAACTCGTGTAGTCAAGTTTTAGTTCCCGAATTAGCCTATCCTAGAGTGGAAGGGAGGAAACGCTATGCCTAAGGGTCAGTTTATTTCTTATCATAAAGCTAGAAAAATGATTTCTAAGAGTTGCTTTTACCATCTAGTAAGGGTGAGGGATGTAGATTTTGAAACCCTTTCTCTCGAGTCGGTCCCCGTTGTAAAAGAATTTCTAGAAGTGTTTCCAGATGACTTACTCGATATTCCTTCCGAGTGGGAAATAGACTTCGGTATTGACCTTCTCCTAGACACGCAACCTATCTCTATTCCTCCTTACCGTATGGCTTTGGCAAAACTTAAGGAGTTGGAAGAACAGTTGAAGGACTTGTTGGATAAGGGTTTCATCCGACCGAGTATCTCTCCATGGGGTGCTCTAGTTTTATTTGTTAGAAAGAAGGATGGTTCTCTTCATATGTGCATTGATTATCGATAGTTGAACAAGGTTACCATTAAGAACAAGTATCCTCTTCCAAGGATAGATGATTTATTTCACCAACTTCAAGGAGCAAGTTATTTCTCTAAGATTGATCTCCGATCGGGTTATCACCAATTGAGGGTGAAAGATGATGACATTCCGAAGATGGCTTTTCGAACTCGATATGGTCAATATGAGTTTTCGGTTATGTCGATTGGGTTGAATAATACTCAAGCGGTGTTTATGAATTTGATGAATAGGGTGTTTAGACAATACCTTGACATGTTTGTGATTGTGTTCATTGATGATATTTTGATCTACTCAAGGAGTGAGGCTGAGCATATTGATAATTTGAGGACCGTGTTGAAAATTTATGAGGACCAACAACTTTTTGCAAAGTTTAGAAAATGTTAGTTTTTCTTAAAGTCTGTAGCTTTCCTTAGTCATATTGTTTCGAGTAAGGGTAAAGAGGTAGATCTTAAGAAGATAGATGCGGTCAAGAGTTGGCCTAGACCTCTAACTCCCTCGGATATTAGAAGTTTCTTGGTTTAGTTGGTTACTATAGAAGGTTTGTTGAGGGCTTCTCTTCAATTGCCTCTCCTTTGATGGCTTTAACTCAAAAGAAGGCTAAGTTCATATGGTTCAAAGCATGTGAGAAGAGTTTTCAAGAGTTTAAAGATAGACTTACTTCCGCTCCGGTGTTGACCTTACCGGAAGGGACTGATGGTTTTTTGGTTTATTGTGATGCCTTGAAATTGGGCTAGGGTGTGTGCTTATGCAAAATTGGAAAGTTATTGCCTATGCCTCAAGGCAACTTAAAATCCATGAGAAGAATTATCCTACTCACGACCTTGAGTTAGCGGCATTCGTTTTTGCCCTAATGATTTGGAGACACTATTTGTATGGAGTATATGTAGATATGTTTACCGATCACTAGAGTTTGCAATATGTGTTTAATAAAAAAGATTTGAATCTTCACCAAAGAAGGTGGCTTGAGTTATTGAAGGATTATTATATGAGTGTTCTTTATCACCCCGGTAAAGCTAATGTGGTCGTGGATGCTCTTAGTCGATTATCTACGGGTAGTGTTGCTCATATGGAAGAAGAAAAGAAAGAGTTGGTTCGAGATGTTCATAGGTTGGCTCGACTAGGTTTTCAACTAGTGGACTTAACCACAGGTGGTGTTATGGTCCACAATGGTTCCTAATCGTCTTTAGTGGCGGATGTGAAAGCCAATCAAGGTCTTGATCCAATTTCTGTAGAATTGAAAGAGGCGGTACTCAAGAAATCCGTTGAGGATTTTTCCCAAGGGGTAGATGGGGTACTTAAATACCAAGGTCGATTATGTGTTCCAAATGTTGATGATTTGAGGGAATAGATTTTTGTAGAATCCCATAGTTTGTGGTATTCCATTCACCCGGGAGCCACCAAGATGTACCGTAACTTATGGGAGGTCTATTGGTGGAATGGGACGAAGTAAGATATTGCGGAATTTGTGGCTAAGTGTCCAAATTGCCAACAAGTGAAGGTTGAGCATAAGAAACTGGGAGGTTTTTCCCAAGACATCATAATTCCTACTTGGAAGTGGGAAGACTTGAATATGGACTTCATAGTTGGTTTACCTCGCACCCAGCGACAACATGATTCGATTTGTATGATAGTAGATCGGATTACGAAATGGGGTCATTTCCTTCCCGTCAAAGTTTCTTATTCGGCGGAAGACTATGTGAAGTTGTACTTAAGGTAAATGGTAAGGTTACGTGGAGTGCCCTTGTCCATTTTTTTCGATCGTCGTACCCAATTCACATCTCACTTTTGGAAGTCATTCCAAAAGGGGCTTATCACTAAGGTTAAACTAAGCACAACTTTTCATCCCCAAACCAACGGGCACGCGGAGCGTACTATCCAAACATTGGAAGATATGTTAAGGGCTTGTGTGATCAATTTTAAGAGCAATTTGGATGACCATTTGCCATTGATTAAGTTTGCCTATAATAACAGTTATCACTCAAGTATCGGCATGGCTTGATTTGAGGCCTTATATGGTAGGAGGTGTAGATATCCTATAGGTTGGTTTGAGGTGGGTGAAGTTTCCCTAATAGGTCCTGAATCGGTACAAGAAGCCATGGAGAAAGTTCAGCTTATAAGGGAAAAGTTGAAAATGGCTCAAAGTCGGCAAACGTCTTATGCCGATGTGAGAAGAAGCGATCTAGAGTTTGATGTTAACCATTGGGCTAACTTGAAAATCTTACCCATGAAGGGTGTAATGAGGTTTGGTAAGAAGGGGAAGCTTAGTCCCCAGTATGTAGGCCCCTATCAAATTTTGAGGCGTGTTGGTAAGGTTGCTTATGAGTTAGACTTGCCGAATGAGTTGGCAACAGTGCATCCTGTTTTCCATATCTCTATGCTTAAGAAGTGTGTTGGTGATCCGACATCCATAGTTCCCCTAGAAGGGTTGGGATTTGATGATAGTCTTTCTTATCAGGAAGTTCCGGTTGAGATTTTGGGCCAACAAGTCAAGAAGTTGAGGAACAAGGAAATATATTCCGTGAAGGTATTATGGAGGAATTATTTAGTTGAGGGTGCTACTTGGGAGGCCGAGGCCGATATGATGTCCCGATATCCTCATCTCTTTCCTTCTACTTCTATTCTAGCTTGAGGTAATGAGTTCCTATTTGTTTGTTCTTATTTTTGGAGTCATGTATTTTTATGTGTTTCCATGATTTACTTATGTGATGCATGTTCATGAAAACTAGTGTTTTTGAGTTTATATGATTGATTTTACTCATGTTGTTGTGTATTGAGTATGAGTTGCATATAGACTTCATGAGATGAATTGATGAACATGATTTAGATATGCTTTTTGAGAGTGAATTGCATATGAGCTCCATGAGATTTTGTTGAGCATGCTTTTATCTTGGAGAAGGTAGTTCCTCCTTGAACATGAGAAATTTTGAAAATTCATGCATATTGGGTTGCTAGATGAAGTTTCTACTTCCTTATGATGCATTTGAGTATGTTGAGCTTGGAGTTGATGTTTCCTCCTTATTTATATGCATTGCATGCATGATGGGCTGATACAGTTAGTTTCACCCCTCTTATGATGTTTTGAGAACATCCTAGATTGGAGTTGATAGTTCCTCCTTGGTATACACATTGCATTTATAAGTTGGATTGTTAGTTCCTCACCTACTCTTTTAAGAACCAATTTAAATCTCATTCGAGGACGAATGGTCCCAAGGAGGAGATATTTGAACACCACGTATTCAAAAAGACCAAACAACAGCTTTCCAGATATTGCAGGTGCCAAACTACGCCGGCCACCCACGGCCCGTGGAATAGACCACGGACCGTAGGTGTGGTCCATGGTTGGCCTGCCTAAGTAAGGTCTCAGGGTCTAGGTCCACTGCCTGACCAACGAACCGTAGGTCAGACCACGGTCCGTGGTTCGAGTGCCCAAAGATTACCTTTCTGACCATGAACGATGGTCCACTTGGATGTGCCGTGGGTCATGTCAAGCCTCGAGCCTACACCCTGGACGCGACTAGCACTCGAGAACCACTAATGGCCCCTAGATCACCCTTGGCCTGGCTTAACTCTTAGTAGAAGACTTACTCAACATTGAATAACTCAAATGAAAACTTTAACTCTGATAACTGCTCAAAACTATTTAAGGAAAACATTCACTAGCCAAAGTGGTAACTCAAGTCTCAGACTTCAATAACTGAAATGAACAATACTAATGAACTAATCATGTCTAACTATCTATGAAGCCTCTAATACTATGAGGGATGTCGGGAAAAGACCTTCGATCATCCTAACAACTGAATGACAAAACATGATAAAAGGGATCCTTTAGAAGCAAGGAGGCACACCAACAACTCTGAAGTTCAACTGGATCAACGAAGCGTTGGATGCTGATCCTGGTTACCTGTATCTGCATCCTTTATAAAAAAATGCAGGCAAAATGGCGTCAGTACATGGAATGTACGAGCATATGAGAGGAAATCTAAAACAAAACATAAGCTTTAACTGGAACTGAAAGAAACACTTACCTCGTCTCAACTCTACTCAACTCATTTCAATATAAAGGAGAAATAAAGATGCAGTATAAAGAAAAGCTTTAAAACGAAAAAGATAAAAACTCAGTGTATTGAAAGACACAATAATAACTTAGTTTTGTATATGAAAATACAAGTAACTCTGTGGGAGATTCTCTAACTGACAACCATCACTATGAGCGATGTGATGATACAACGTCTAGCCCACGTTACCAGAAGTGTCATATACTATGCCGGGGTATTGAACCTTCTACTAAGTGGATCCACTAGTCTATGCTAAAAAGCATTAAAGATCCATCTAAAAAGTATGACCCTTTCTACCCACGTTGGCTACATGGTTTATGGAGACTTTGATTTATCTGAACTCGTCCCCATATCGGTGCTCAATACTACTCCCAAAACATAACTAGCTCATATGTTTAAAAACATACCTCTTTATGTGGTTTGAGATTATTACTCAAAAAGTCTTTCTCTTAAAAGAGATGGTATTAAAAGTGCTCATGGAAACTCTTTTAGAAATCGGTGTTTCCTCTCATCTTAAATGTGAAAACATTTACTCTTGGGAATACTTAGTTCCCATATATCATTTTAAAGAAATTGAACTCGACTCTACTCTTCCTCCAACTCAATGATTAAATCTTAAAACAAATTTAAAACAATTGTAAAAGAATTTTTGAAAGGACTCCAAGAACTCTCTAGACTTGACTCTTAGCTCTACCTTGAATTTGAATTATGGATTCAAGGGTTATGATCTCATTATATGGATGATCTATCGATGTTTAGACGTACCTTAGAGCATAGAAATCAACTAGAAAACATAGGTAAAATTCAAGGGAACTTAAATAGAAAGTAATGGGAAAGGGTTGAAGACCTGGCGACCCTGGCGTACTGAGTGGCGCAGGGCGCCAGACCCTGAAATACAGCAGGTAGGTTGGGGTGCACTGAGTGGCGCGGCGCCCCACCCCTTTTCCCAGAAAACTTGACAAATTTTCTTACTCGTTTTTGGACCCATATTCATTCAGAATCGAATGGTTTTTTCCCCAATTACTTAGATTCGAATACCCAACAATAGTACAAAAGAATCTACTCAAAACAACCTTTAAATACAAACGATTATCTCAAGAACTCATCAAAACCTCAACAATCAAGATTATGAAAGAAACTTCAATGAAACTCATCAAGAACTTAAATCGTTTACTTTCAAAAATGAAATTACGCTGAATTAATCATTATTGCGTGTGGCTGACTGAACCCAACACTATGTGAACTCACATACCTCTTAGGGATCAAACCCTTGCCGAAAACTGCAACGAAATCCTCAAGAACTTGACGAACGCTGGACTTTTCTCCTTTTCTCCTCTTTTAAACTTCTCTCAAAGCCCTTGCGTATTTTAGGATTCGTAAAACTGAACCAAATCAGTTTAAACTCCTTAATAGTACAAAATTTCGTTTTATGTTAATTGGGTAAGGAATTGACCAAAATACCCCTCTTAAATCTGGGTAACTTTTCTAAACTGGACAGCCCAACTTCAAACAGGCATATCTCCCTCATACAAGCTCGAAATTAGCAAACTCGGTGGCGTTGGAAAGAGGGATCCAAGACCTTTCATTAGATATCTTATGGGCTACCTAACTCATCTTGTACTGTTAGTTATGGTCGTTTGAAGTTGACCCAAAACTCATACTTAGCATAACTTGCCAAAATTTCCAATTTCACTCTTTCCAAAATAGTTCTTTCTAATTCTAGTTCTTTTAAATACCGAGGTGTTACAATATCTCTCTCTTGGGAAAATTCATCCTCGAATAAGATTACTCTAATTAGACTAAGGGTGTAAAATCTAACATTCAACTTAAACACCCAATGCAATATATAACACAACATGTCAACTTAAAATAAATGCCAAGAAAAGGATTAGTACCTTAATTTGGATTTTCTCCGGACTCGAAGAGTTGTGGGTATCTCTTCTTCATGTCCTCCTCAGCTTCCCAAATAGCTTCCTCAACAAACTAATTCCTCCACAGAACCTTGACTGATGCTACCTCCTTGGTTCTTAACTTGCGAACCTGGAAGTCTAGAATCCGAACAAGAATCTCCTCATAGGATAATCAATCCTTAATGCCAATATCTTCAGTAGGTATGATAAGTGAAGGATCGCCCATAAACTTCTTCAACATGGAAATGTGAAATACCGGATGAACCGCTGCTAACTCTTGCGGTAGCTCTAACTCATAAGCCACCTTACCGATCCTCTTGGATATCCCGTAAGGACCAATATACCAGGGACAAAGCTTCCCCTTCTTTACAAACCTCATAACACCATTCATGGGTTAAACCTTCAAATATACCCAATCATCAACTTCAAACTCTAAGTCTCTTCTCCTAACAGCTGTATAAGATTTCTGATGACTCTGCGCTGTTTTCAACCTCTCTTGAATAGTCTTAACTTTTTCCATGGTTTGATGAACCAAGTCTGGTCCTATCAACCCAGCTTCACCAACCTCAAACCATCCGATAGGAGATCTACATCTTCTCCCATAAAGAGCCTCATAAGGAGCCATCTGGATGTGAGAGTGATAACTATTATTGTAAGCAAACTCTATGAGAGGTAAGTGATCATCCTAATTACCTTTCAAATCGATCACACACGCCCTCAACATATCCTCTAAACTCTAAATTGTGCGCTCTGTCTGTGGATGAAAAGTAGTACTCAAATTTACCTTGGAACCCAAACCCTTCTGGAAAGACTTCTAAAATTGTGCGGTGAACTATGCACCTCTATCTAAAATGATGGATACCGGAACTCCATGAAGTCTGACTACCTCTTGAATATATAACTTAGCATAATCTTCTACTGAATGGGTAGTCTTTACCGATAAGAAATGGGCTTATTTAGTCATTCGATCTACAATCACCCAAATCGAATCATGCTGCCAGCGAGATCACTGTAAACCTGTAATAAAATCCATAGTGATCATCTACCACTTCCATTCCAGAATATCTATCTTTTGAGCCATACCACCGGGCCTCTGGTGCTCTACCTTGACTTATTGGCAATTCAGACACTTAGCAACGAGCTCTGCAATGCCCTTCTTCATACTACTCCACCAATAGACTTCTCTCAATAACTGAAATGAACAAGACTAATGAACTAACAATGTCTAACTATCTATGAAACCTCTAATACTATGAGGGATGTCGGGATAAGACACCTGATCATCCTAACAACTGAATAACAAAACATGATAAAAGGGATCCTCCGAAAGTAAGGAGGCTCACCAACAACTCTGAAGCTCAACTGGATCAACGAAACACTGGATGCTGATCCTGGTTACCTGTATCTGCATCATAAAAGATGCAGGCCAAATGGAATCAGTACATGGAATGTACGAGCATGTGAGGGGAAATCTAAAACAAGACATAAGCTTGAACTGGAACTGAAAGAAACACTTACCTCGTCTCAACTCTACTTAATTCATTTCAATATAAAGAAGAAATAAAGATGCACTATAAAGAAAATCTTTAAAACGTATAGCTAACAACTCAGTGTATTGAAAGACATAAAAATAACTTAGTTTTGTATATGAAAATACAAGTAACTCTGTGGGAGATTCTCTAACCGACAACCATCACTATAAGCTTTGTGATGATAAAGCGTCTAGCCCACGCTGCCAGAACTGTACTATACTTTACCGGGGTATAGAACCTACTATTAAGTGGATCCACTAGTATATGCTAAAAAGCATTTAGGATTCATCCAAAAAGTATGACCCTTTCTACCCATATTGACTACATGGTTTATGGAGACTTTGAGTTATTTGAACTCGTCCCTATTTCGGTGCTCAATACTACTCCAAAAACATAACTAGCTCATATGTTTAAATACATAACTCTATTTGTGGTTTGAGATTATCACTCAAAAAGTCTTTTTCTTAAAAGAGATAGTACTAAAACTGCTCATGAAAACTCTTTTGGAAATTGGTGTTTCCTATCATGTTAAATGTGAAAACATTTACTCTTGGGAAAATTTAGTTCCCATATATCATTTTAAAGAAAATGAACTCGGCTCTACTCTTCCTCAAACTCAATGCTTAAACCTTAAAACAAGTTTAAAACAATTGTAAAAGACTTTTTAAAAGAACTCTAGGAAACTCTCTAGACTTGACTCTTAGCTCTACCTTGAATTTGAATTATGGATTCAAGGGTTATGATCTCATGTTATGGATGATCTATCAATGTTTAGACATACCTTAGAGTGTAGAAAACATCTAGAAAACAGAGGTACGATTCGAGAGAACTCAAACGGAAAGAAGTGGGAAAGGATAGAGGACCTGGCGACCCTAGCGTACTGAGTGGCGTAGGGCACCAGAACCTAAACTACAACAGGTAGGTTGGGGCGCACTGAGTGGCGCGGTGCCCTCTGAGGCCAACCTACAGAACCAGACTTGGGGTGCACTGAGTGGCGCAGCGCCCCAACCCTTTTCCCAGAAAACTTGACGAATTTTCTTACTCATTTTCGACCCTAATTCGTCTAGAATCGAATGGTTTCTTCCCCAATCACTTAGATTAAAATACCCAACAATAGTACACAAGAATCTACTCAAAACAACCTTAAATCTCAAACAGTTATCTCAAGAACTCAACAAAACCTCAACAATCAAGATTATGAAAGAAACTTCAATGAAACTCATCAAGAACTCAAATCCTTTACTTTCAAAAATGAAATAAAGCTGAATTAATCATGATTGGTGCGTGGGTATACGAACCCAATGCTATGTGAACTTAGATACCTCTTAGGGATCAAACCCTTGGAGAAAACCACAACGAAATCCTCAAGAACTTGACGAACACTTTACTTTTCTCCTCTTCTTGAACTTCTCTCAAAGCCCTAGCGTATTTTAGGATTTGTAAAATTGAACCAAATCAGTTTTGACCCCTAAATATTACCAAATTTCGTTTTAAGTTAATTGAGTAAGGAAAAGACCAAAATACCCCTCTTAAATTCGGGTAACTTTACTTAACTGGACAGCACGACTTCAAACGGCATATCTCCCTCATACGAGCTTGAAAATTAGCAAACTCAGTGGCGTTGGAAAGAAGATTCTAAGACTTTTCATTTGGTATCTTATGGGCCACCTAACTCATCATGTACTGATAGTTATGGTCGTTTGAAATTGACCCATAACTGATACTTAGCATAACTTGCCAAAATTTCCAATTTTACTCTTTCCAAAATATTTTTTCTAATTCTAGTTCTTTAAAATACCGAGTTGTTACAGGTCAGACCACGGTTCATCGACTGGGGTCCGTGAATTGTCACCTGTCAGTTAATTTTAAAGGCAGTTGGGTCTTTTTCTAATTAATTAGTTCCTATACGATGTCGTTTTGCCTATGTTTAGGACCCCTGTATAAGCCTTTTTATCCCCAAAATTCCCAGTAGAAATCACTCTCTCTAACCTCACCAAAAAGAAGAGCTCTCAAATAATTCTCTCTATAGAAACTCGTAGAATAAGAAGAAGGATTCATCTGGGGTTTCAAGCTAAGGTCTCAATTTCTCCATTGAAAGCTAGCATTTGGATTCAAGGTATGATAGTTTTCATTTATGGATTCCTTTCATACATGGAGTTTCCAAATTCCTCTATTTCAAAAGATAGAATTCCCCAATTGATTAGGGTTTTCTTCAATTATCATGGGTTTTTTTCATTATTGAGTGAAATGATTGGATTATGATCTCTTATGCATGGATTGATGAAATATGATGATTTTATGATGATTTCCCCATGAACGCATGTAATCCCCATGTTTTCATGTTATGAATCATATGATGTGGGATTTTTATCTTCAAGCAAGAGTCTTATGAAATTGAGCATGTATTGCAATATTTACATGCTTTTATGATGAAATTCGTATCTAACCCATATTTTTTAAGAGTTTATGATTGAAAGTGGGTTTTGAACCTCAAGAGGTAAATTATGGATTTATGCATTGTTTTATGAATTTTATGCAAATGTTTTAAGGGGGCTTTGAGAGTAAAGTACCAATGATGATATTTTGTTGTGAAAGGACCCTCTCACTAAACACATACTAGCATGATGTGAAAGGTTTTCTCACATAGAAAGGATTCTTAGGTTGAAATGCTTTCTCACCTAATTGAATCAAAGAGTAAGAGCAATCCTAACTAACAAGCTTGGTTTGGTTGTCCAAGGGTACCTTTCCATGATTAATGAAGTCAAGTAAGAAAGGACTATTCTATGGGGTTTATGCTTAGCACCAAGTGAATATTGATGATGGAATGAAAGCTCTCCCATTAGTAGAGGTCGGGTTTCTAAAAGGAATCTCATGAGATGGAAGCTTCCCCATTAGTAGAGGCCGGGTTTCAAGTAGCAATTTTCTTATCCCTTAACTATGTGCCTCCATAGGTTGATTAGGTACTGGATCCACTTAAGCTAGAAGTTCATGGTTCTACCTTGGCAAGTAGGAGAACCCTTTTCGGTGTTAGAGACACAGAGGGATCATGTTGTACCTCACATGGTCTCTATTTTGGTTAAGGCTAATTCCCCACAAGTAATAATGAACTAAGGTTACTTCAAGAAATATCGCATATGATTACAAATGTTTTAAAGATGAAGTTAGCTTGCATTGACCATAATATATGAATTATGTTTTCTGACTCCCTTATATCATGTTTTAGCTTGGTCAATTGCATGTCATGAAATTGAATGTCCCTTTTAGCATGATTTAAATATTTTATGCATGACTATCATACTTGGTACATTGTTTTATACTAACGCATACTCTTGCGTACATTTTTCCCAAATGTAGGGTCCGATATTGAGGGTTCTCAATTTCGTGGCTAGTGGGTGATTTGATTGATTTCCGAGCTTTGGTGAGTCCTCATGCTTCGAGGACGGACTTTATGGTTTTCGCTTTCTTTCATGTATTTTCTCTTTTGAACATGATGTATGGGCTAGGCACATGTCACGCCCCAAACTCAAGGGGCGCAACTGGCTCTTAATGCCAAAACTCACATCCGAGCTGACCATGCTGAACCATTTTCTACTAGCGCATGGCAGCCACACACAATCAAGAAAATAAACAAGTATATCTCGGCTTAAAATTAAGCCCTCGGCCGGCAAGGCCCGTGTCAACAGATCTATAAAAGAAACAGCTACTCCCAAGAGTTCATATAAAGAAATAGCCAACTAGCATAAAAGTCCTGATTGGGCCGTCGAGGCCACCAGGATCTATACAAAAACTGAAAGCAGGTATATATCAAGACAATACATCAAACATCTAACAAGCTTCAGCAAACCAACAAACTAGGCCTACATGGCCATAACGTAGCTATACACCTCACACACTAGTCTGCAAGCCTCTAAGAGTGGTAAAGATTGGCGGGACAGGGCCCCAGCCTACCCATAAAAA